>JAEKIV010000067.1:57937-169496 GCA_016801325.1 Hypholoma fasciculare
GGGGTCTGCCGTTGATGGGTACACAGGGACAAATAGGTTTTCACAGAAAATCGGTTGGCAGTTTCATATGCAAAGCACTGTAACGGAATGGAAAGCTCCCATGTCTAGACTGCCACTGTTGTTTCAAGATGACTTGTCCGATATTAAACTTACATAATCCAGGGTGCAGCTTCCTCAATTCGGCCAGCGCATCTTCTTCAACAGAGCCCCCAATTGCTCCCCAACTAATCCCCCACTGGCAAGCTCCACGCTGAGACCGCCACGCCGCCGGACGCCAGCAGGTTTCGTGGAGTCTACCTGCATCAGCGCCTCCAACATGCATTCAAGCAAGATACATCTTTCGGCGCCGCCGGTTCATCCTTGACGACATGTGCCGAATCGCACCCTGGGGCATGAAGAGCCGGTTCAACCCACCCACTCACCCTACGAGCATCCGCGGAGCAGCAGCATCCAGCGTAAACGAAGCATCCAACGGGTATGCCTTAGTGGAGACGCCACACTCGTAGCCCGCGTCAGTACGTGGTGCATGGCGTCGAGCACGCTGCGGGGCCGCACAGCGCAACTAGATATAGCCAGCGGCGATATGCGGCGCTCACGCACAGCCGCGCGCGTCTGGGCCCCTGGGGCGCACGCGCGTGGCTGTAAGAGCGGAAGTCCGCCCGCAGGCGCGGGGGCTCCTGCGGCTGACACCGGTACGGCGCTTGCGCGCGCATTCACATGATAACGGCTCCATTCCCCGCCCCGGGCGTGCGCGCCTCTTATAAGGTACCCCGCCGCCCCGCACCACCCACTTTCTGCCCCGCATTCTCCACACCCGCCCCCACGTGCGCCCGTCGTACATACCATCTCTACGCTGCACGAGCACTTCACCGACCCACCCACATAGCGCGCGCACGCAGGAGCAGGAGCAGGAACCGGAATCGGAATGCCCCGCAACGCCAACAAGAAGCCTGTGGGCTTCGCCACGCACATCATTGCCGGGGGAATGGCCGGCGGATGCGAAGCGGTGAGCCCGCACGCGCTTCTGCTTCTCGCTGACCGTTGACCGACGGCGCCGCCAGCTCGTGTGCCAGCCGCTTGACACAATCAAGGTTCGTATGCAGCTGTCCAAGTCCGGTCGTGCGCCAGGGGTACGTCATCCTCTTGCATCAGTTAGGTATCTGGCGTCTGAGCTCACCCCATGGACGTCCAGACGAAGCCTCGCGGGTTCATTGCGACGGGAGCGAGCATCGTGCGGCGGGAGACGCCGCTTGCATTGTACAAGGGTCTCGGTGCGGTGCTCTCCGGCATCGTCCCGAAGATGGCGATCCGCTTCGCGAGTTTCGAGACGTACAAGGAGTTGCTCGCGGACAGGGAGACGGGAAAAACAAGCATAGGGAATATCTTCCTCGGTGCGTTTCCATCCTCCGTCCCCGACCAACACGCCCTAACCACTTTTCCCCTCTTCGCGTGACCTGCAGCTGGACTGGGCGCAGGAGTGACGGAGGCCGTCGCGGTCGTCACCCCAATGGAAGTCGTGAAGATCCGGCTACAAGCCCAACAGCACTCGCTCGCGGACCCGCTCGAGGCGCCGCGCTACCGCAACGCAGGGCACGCCGTGTACACAATCGTGCGCGAGGAGGGCGCCGCCGCGCTCTACCGCGGTGTCTCGCTGACCGCGCTGCGGCAGGCGACGAATCAGGGCGCGAACTTCACCGCGTACCAGGAGCTCAAGAAGCTCGCGCAGCGGCTGCAGCCCGACACGCCCGAGCTGCCGTCGTACCAGCACATGTTCATTGGACTCATCTCCGGCGCGATGGGCCCATTCTCGAACGCGCCGATCGACACGATTAAGACGCGTGCGTGTTTCTTTCTCCCCGCCGCGCGATGCGGGGTATTATAATGTGGGCCTGTACTGACTCCCCCCCTGGCGCGCGCCTAGGTCTGCAAAAGTCGCCTGCGGTCGCCGGGCAGTCCGCGCTGCAGCGCATCGTCGCGATCGCTGCGGACATGTGGCGCACGGAGGGCGTCAATTCGTTCTACAAGGGCATCACGCCGCGCGTGCTGCGCGTCGCGCCCGGGCAGGCGATCGTGTTCGCCGTGTACGAGCGCGTGAGCGGCGTGATGGAGCGGATGAAGCCGACGGTGGTGGAGGACGACGGGTATTCGGAGTAGAGGAGGGCGGGTGCTAGGAGTAGAGGGGTGGACGTAGATCGATATTTATGTCGAGGCTGGCACGCATTGCATCGCATTCAGCATTGGAATCTTCGCATGGCTTATGTACGGCATCGCGCGTTATAGCGCCTGGACAAATCATTTAATTGTAATTGTTTTCACAAGACCTAGATATCGCTTTTCTGCGAAAACAGCATAAGCAAAATGTAAGTCTGCACACCAGACATTTAGACGCTCGCCGGGACGATTCGCATTAGATCGCCATTTTACGCCTTCTGCACGCTCTCGGCCCCTCTCGTTTGCATAGTTCTATTTCTGAATGAAATACAGTATTATCATTTTAACAACAGTCTTGTCATCTTCCAAGCCTATCAATTCGAATCCTATTCTTTACGTTACTCCTCGATCACCACAGCGGGACAGTCCAAGAAAAGCAGTCATCACTTCAAAAATAGCAGAAATAATTCTAACCCGACCCATCTTGAAGGCGCCTCTCCACTTCGTCCTCTACAACATTCCAGAAATCGTCCTCGCCTCGTGCGCCGCGCTTCCAGTCGGAACGCGGTATATTCCCGAGGGCCACAACGCGCACGCCCCATGCCGCTCTAAAGTGCGGGCTGTTGTTGACTACGACATCAGCGTATCGGTATCTCTCGTCGCCGTTGTAGTAGCCAAGAGCCACATATTGAATCGCCGGCAATGACTGCATCACCCGTTCCACCTGGGCGGGCGAGCCCGAACACGCGAGGGCAAGGTGGGTGAGGGAGACGAGATTCTCCCAACCCGTGTAGAGGGGCCAGTCCTCGTCATCGTCCGCGAGGTGGAGGTGCGTAAGGTGGCGAAAGCATGCGTGGTCGAAGATGGGCATCCCGGATCCGCTGGTGTTCCACCAGAAATTGACAAATAATCTCTTCAAAACCGCTCCTGCCTGCGGATTGTCGAAAAAGGCGAGGCTCTTCACTGACTGATTTAAAATGACCATCTTATTTATAACAAGATTCTCAACGCCGCTGCAGATGGCTAAGACGCGGTCGATCTCTCCCTCTTCGTAGTGACCGCCGAAAATAGCCAGGTTTTTGACATGTTGGGCGTAATATTCGGCGGGCATTTTGCCGCTAGTCAATTTGGAGAGGAAGGATTTCATTTTTCCCTCTCGCTGTGAAAAGTCTTCCGTGATGCAGACCGTAGTAATCAAGATGGGATCAAGCCTGCGACGGGTAAGCAGGGAAGAATAATAGAATAAAGCGCACCGACTGACCATGCGTATACCATTTTGGACACGAGGACAAGATTAGTGCAAACTTCTGGGCAGTCGAATGCGCATGTTTCAAATATTTGACGCTCCAGCTCAGGAGTGAGCGTAGTTGAGCCCGACGGTTGTTGGCCTATTAAGTACCGAAATGCGGATTGGAAGGAAGAGTAGATGGTTTTAGGTAGTCTCGAACTGGTAGTAGTTTTCATGTGAGCAGGACGTGGAAGGGGAGTACGTCTATGTCATCATCATGTTATTGCTACGGTAAATTTAATTTGTGAATGGGTTCTTACCCAATGGCAGACAGCTGCTCGTTGATATCTGATAAGAAGTTCTCTAAATAATTCGAAATTAAATGTGGAGAATGCGGGAGATGTAATAATGCGCTTCCGAGTCTTACCTTCCTTCTGCGCTGCGTTTTCGCCCCAATATGTTTTTGGTCCACCAAACGGGTAACCAGGCGCGCCGAAAGTTTTAACATACGACTTCCCTGTAATTCTAATCGATTTAGAGATGATCGATGATGGACAGCATATCGTGCTATGTCGTGCGTAGTTGTCTGCTCACATTGCATTTCGTCTCCGTGCAGTTCCTGGGCCAAGTATCCCTCGCGATGCTTGGTTCGCAAGAACTCCTCCAAAGTACCCAACTCGGACAGATCTGCGTCCAACGGTTTGACTATGAAATCTATTGTTTCTGACTCTGGTTTGACCTTCATCACCACTATATCTCCTCTCCAAAACACGTGTTTCTTGGTCTTCAAGTGCGATGAGGAAACTCCGACCAGCTCAGCGACGTTGAGATTGATCGGGAGGCGTAGGGAGCGATTGTAGTAGAAGAGATAGGCATGCGTACTACCCGCGTGCGTTATGCTGAGGACCACAACTCGCGTCTTCAGATCACGATGCTCGGCGCCAAAGGTGCTGGTCAGGTCCACACAGCGACTGTGCAGGCGCAGTGCCGAGATGTCATGCGTGGTGGTCACGGTCTCGACAATCATGTGTTCAATCCGAGTCGCTGAGCCGTCAGCGGGGAAGACAATGCACTGGCGCACGCATCTTTCGAACTTGTCGCCAATGAAAAGGCACTTAGGCTCGGTGGCGGGCATATTCAGATCTATGAGAGATACTACGAAGATGTCAGTGCGAGAGAGAATATATCAATGAACCCACAACGTGCCTTAGGCGTGTTCGGCTCCTGCCGCACTGGGTTCCCTGTCGTGCCTTCTAGGTATCGGTAAACAGACTGCCGTGGCGGCGCCGCATAAACGTGGCGTTGTATAAAACAGTAATATTAGACGCTCGTAATAGATTAGATTAGATCACCTAGACCTGGCACTCACGGGAGAGAGTAAAATCATATGGGAATCAGCTGGATTTCGGTGAAGTCACCAGCCCGCTGCACAGAACTACGCAAGAACTACGTACCGAGAGTGGCATAGGAATTCTGACACTTGATGCAACCTCGATAGCCAGGTAGTAGGTACGAAACAGACTTGAAATCGAATATGTATAGCACTCTTTATCACCGAGGTATACATGCCATGGCTCCCGTATGCGCCCTCTCCCAGTAGACTCTGTCGTAAATTTTTATAAGAAAATCAGCTCGATGCGCCTCGAAGGCGCCTCTCTACCTCATCCTCTACCTCATCCCAGAAATCACCTTGGCCCCTTGCGCCGCGTTCCCAGTCCGAAAATGGTATACGTGCCAGGAACACAACATGCACGCCCCACACAGCCTGATTTACGAAGTTAATGTAATCGTCTCGATTGCTGGCGTAGTAGTGACATAGTGCCACATATCGAATTGCCGGTAATGCTTGCACCACGCGGTCCAGCTCCCAGGGAGAGCCCCGGCAAGCAAGGGCGAAGTGGGAGAGGCGGGAGAGGTGCTCCCAGCCAGTATAGAATTGCCACATCTCGTCATCCTCCGTGAGTTGAAGGTGTGTGAGGTTGCCAAAGTATGAGTGCTCGAAGCTGAAATTTGAGCGCCCGTCGACGTACCACCATAGATTGATATGCAGCCGCCGCAGAGCCGAGCATGCCCGCGGGTTGTCGACTGAGGGGTTCATAAAAACTTCCTTAATGACAAGATTCTCGACTCCTGTGCAAATATCCAAGACCTTGTCGACCTCGCCTTCCTTGTAACCTCCCCCAAGAAAAGCCACATTTTTGACGTGTCGGGCATAATATTCCACTGGCTTCTTGCCGCTGGTCAATTTCGCGAGAAAAGATTTGAGTTTGATGTGCCGTGAGGTCAAAGTCTCATCAAAGCAGACAACAGATATTAAGATAGGGTCGATCCTGCAATGAAGTAAGTAGCATAGGAAAGCAGGATGGCCGCACCTACTAACCATTCGTACACTCTTTTCGATACTAGGACAAGAGCCGTGCAAAATTTAGGGCAGTCGAGGGCGCATATTTCGAAGATTTGACGTTCTAACTCAGGAGGGAGCTTAGGATGATTTGGAGTGGTGCTGGATTTCATGTAATGACGCTACTTATGAGTATGAAAGGAGCCTTGGCTTAGAGAGAGAGAGAGAACTGACTCGAAAGATCGCTGTTGCTACCCTGACAGCATTATTGATGCGCACTAATTATAGACGCTCGCGGTAGATTAGATTACTAGATGGCCTAGGCGGGTGACCATATACCTTGACCCTCGTGTATAAAATATCCATAGCACGCTCTTTTCTCTTTTTACTCCAGACACGGCCTTCATGTGCACCGCTCTTCTATTTATGTGATTCGAGAATAAAACGATGGAAGTGGGTGAGGAGGTGCTTTCGAGACGCGTCGAGTAAAATCGCTTCTCTATTTGGATTGTTGTGCACCCAATACGGATTGATCGCGTTAGGTATCCATATCGGGCGCTTAATCCAATACGTACCATCTCATAGACTCGAACCCAATCTCCACAGTAGTACACCCGGCTTATATGACCTTTTTTTGCAAAAACCCAATTGGGACGGTCATATCACCGGATAAGAATACCTTGCTGGGTGCAACCCATATTCGGTACAGATCGTCTGGAGTCGAGACTAACCATCTCATTTATTTTGATTAACATGCATCTCATAACCTCCTAGAAGTAGTTTTAACCCGACCCACCCTGAAGGCGCCTCGTTACTTCGTCTTTCACAATATCCCAAAAATCACCCTCGCCCCGTGCACCCCGCTCCCAGTCGGAACGCGGCAGTTTCCCCAGAAGCACAGCCTACGCGTGCCCCATGACGCGCTAATATGGGGCAGTGTTGTGTTGTTGACTACGACCTCAGCGTATCGGTATTGTATCCCGCTCTCGTACCAGCCAAGCGCCACATATCGAACTGCGGGCAATGCCTGCATCATCTGTTCCACCTGCCAGCGCGCGGGCAAATCCGAACACGCGAGTGCAAGGTGGGTGAGGCGGGCGAGATGCTCTCATGGCAGCCTGTGTAGTGTGCCCATCCCCCGTCAGTCAGAAAGTGGAGATGCGTGAGGTGTCGAAAACAGGCGTGGTCGAAGCTCTTGCTGGTGTTCCACTGGAAATCGTTAGAGAGCCTGCACCTGCTCGCGGGTTGTCAAAGAAAGCGAGTTCTTTGTGTGGATAATGGTCATGAAACGTATTTACAACGAGGTTCACAACCCCGAGTCATCCCATGTGCGTTGATGTTGACTACGACCTCAGAGTATCGGTGCTGTATTCAGACCTCTCGTAGGTAGCCAAGTGCCACATATAGGACCGCCGGTAATGCCGATAGTATCCGTTCCTGCGCCAGCTGTGCGAGGCTGCCAGTGAACGAACACGCAAGGGCAAAGTGGGCGAGGAAGTTCTCCCAGCCCGTGAAGCGGATCCATTTCGTGCCATGCAGGAGGTCGAGGTGCGTTAGGTGGCGAAGATACACGTGGTCGAAGCTATTGCTGATATTCCAGTGGAGATTGTTAGAAAGCCTGCGCAAAGCTGCGCCTGCTCGCGGGTTCTCAAATGACGCGAGCCAGTTATCGGTATGAGCGTCGTAAAACGTACCTATAGCAAGGTTCTCAGCACCGGTGCAGAAAGCCAAGACGCGGTCTATATCGCGGTCGTCATATGTATAAAACCCCGAAAGTGCCTAGGTTCTTGACGTGTTGCTTGTAGTAATCCACTGGCATTTTTTCATTGGTTAACTGGGAGGGGAAGGACTGCACTTTGACCTTGCCTGGTTCAGCATATCTTTCTGTATAATGTATTAATGTAGACACAGAAATAAATCGGTGAAAGTGGATCTAGCTCGCCATGTCTCGAAGGCGCCTCTCTACGTCATCCTCTACCGTATCCCAGAAATCTCCCATGCCCCTTGCACCACACTCCCAGTCGAAACGCGGTATAAACACCATGATCACGAAGTGCACACCCCATGCTGCATTTCTTCCGAGGGTAATGTAATTGTCTCGATCGCTGCCGTAGTAGTGGGTTAGTGCCACATATCGAAGTGCCGGTAATGCCTGCACCACGCGTTTCAGCTCCCAGGGAGAGCCCCGGCATGCAAGGGCCAAGTGGGAGAGGCGGGAAAGGTGCTCCCAGCCAGTGTAGAAGGGCCACATCTCGTCATCCTCCGTGAGTTGAAGGTGTGTGAGGTTGGCAAAGCATGAGTGCTCGAAGCTGAGAGTTGACGTTGAGCGCCCGTCGACATACCACCATAGGTTGATATGCAACCGCCGCAGAGCCGTGCATGTCCGCGGGTTGTCGAAGAAAGGGATATCATTGACCGAGGGACTCATAAAAGTTTCCTTAACGACAAGATTCTCAACTCCCGTGCAGATAGCCAACACTTTGTCGACCTCGCCTTCCTTGTAAATTCCTCCAAGAAAGGCCACATTTTTGACGTGTCGGGCATAATATTCAACTGGCTTCTTGCCGCTTGTCAATTTCGCGAGAAAGGATTTGAGCTTGGTGTGCCGTGAAGTCAAAGTCTCATCGAAGCAGACAACAGATATCAAGATAGGATCGATCCTGCGGTGAAGTAAGTAGCATAGGAAAGCAGGATGACCGCACCTACCGACCATTCGTATACTCTTTTCGATACTAGGATCAGGGTCGTGCAAAACTGAGGACAGTCGAGGGCGCATATTTCGAAGATTTGACGTTCTAACTCAGGAGGGAGCTTAGGTTGCACCAGCACTCTTTGGCTCAGCAAGTATCGAGATGCAAATTGGATGCCACCGAGAAGAGGAAATTTCATCAGGAGGATTAGGAGCGGTACTGGATTTCATGTAACGATGCAACTTATGAGTATGAAGGGAGCCTTGGCCAACAGAGAGAGAGAGAGAGAGCGCGCGCTCACAGAGAAAGAGCTCAGAGAGACCGTCGTCGCCACCGTGACCCGCGCCGCCGCTCATCCTCTGGCGGCATTATTGATGCGCACTAATTATAGACGCCCGCGGTAGACTAGATTAGGTGGCCTAGAATCAGGCGCTATCGGGCGGTACCGGGTGACCATATACCCGGTCAGGATTTTTTTTTCAACATTCCCATTTTCACAGTGCACTTGCAATCCGCACGAACTAGGTTCTCCTCCCCCGACTGTCTGAAGGCTCACGTTGCGCACAAGTACACTCAGGATCTTATACACGCTGGATACTGGATACAATTGTCCTGGAAAACCGCGCCAGGTCCACTCACGATGCAGTCGGACGCACAATCACAACTGAAGCAATGAAACGGACTTGCATGTAACATAAGCGCCTACAAGGTGCCTACCAGCTCCAGCACGATAAATATCTGTGACAATTCGGCCTGCTGCACGAGGAGAGCAAGGAGCTCCGAGTCGCGAGTGTTCGGTGTGCTCCTAATTTTTAGAAAATCCTATCACCCGAGGATCATTCTCGAACCTCTTATTTTGAGCAGGTGTCTCCGAGTTTGACCTAGGGCGCCGAGTTTACCCATTTTCACGTAAAATATGCATCTTAGCCAGCAAAGTACATGCTTCAAGCGGGAGAGCTAGAGGATTCTGCTGATTGTTTTCATTTGGGTCCAAGCAAAATCAACCTTCAAAGTTCAAAGCTGGTGATTCTTCTTTCTTGCCAAACTCACATATGATTCCAGTCTCCATGCGGGTGATCCACGAGGCTTTATCATACCATGCAACTGCTATCTTGGCGGAACAAGTGCTACAAATTGGCTACAAAGCATTTGCTCATTGGGCTGGCAACTATTCTGCGACCCTGCGCATTAGTAACGTACAAAGTCAACTAAACTCACGGCGAACTCACGGCTTGATAGTTTGAAACCAACGCGCTTGCGGGTGTTGTGCCTTCTCTTGCCAGTCTTCTGGATCCCGCCTTTTATGAAGGGATGAAAAATGAAAATTTTCTGGGGTCCGATCTGCGGCTGATATTAGATTAGCCATCGATAACGGCGCCATTAATGAATTTGCGTGCCTAACAAATTGCATGTCTGGCAACCATTTATATAAATTCCACGTCTTGACCCTTTCTGTCACATCCGTTTTTCTATATAAACCCCAGCATGCCAGCACTAGCACCACCCGCCCGCACCTCCTACCTGAATACCTGCCGTCCGCGGCCCAAAGTCTGCATCAAAGAAGCCCGTCGAATTTCGTTCGCTGTCTGCCAACCTGAAAGACGTGACGAGCGTTGACTCTAAATATAATTACGAGCTGGCAGAAGAGTTATTCAGCCCCAACACAAAAAGCAAACACCTATTTTTGCCTATAAAAGCCCGCCGAGGGGTGGAATCTGAGACAATTCCACTTTGTTCTCGCCAATGTCTCGGCCGCCAGAGCCCTCGCAAAGTATTCCAGCTGCGGGCTCGTCTACGGCCCAGGACCCCGGCAAGTTACGACGGAGGCTCACCGACCCGGGCAGGAAGCTCATACAAGGTACTACTGCTCAAAGCCCCACGCAGCGCCGGTACAGAAAGAATAAGCTAACAAACAACTTGCTATGATCCAGACTATGTTGACTCTGTTTGCGGGACTGGGCGTAAGCTGACGCTCGATGAGCGGAGGGACTTGCTGTCTAAAATCCAGGTGGGTTCATGTGAAACTAAAACACAAAATATAACCCCGCTCAATGTGTATATGCGCTTTACAGGCATTACCAGGCTGCGAATTCTACACTCTGACAAACCTTAATCTGTGGCTGCAGACTCACCAGTACAATAACAAGCCTTACCGTGACAAAAACGACAAAAACGAGGCCCCGCGCAATAGCAGTGCGTACTGTTACTTGCCTTCTATCCGCTTCAAATCTCAAACTAATCCCATTAATCAGATAGTTTCCCTTCGCTCACCCCCGCCATGCGCGCACAGCTCGCTGCTCTCCTCTCGCTTGAGGTCGACGGCGACCCCGCGCCCGCGAAGGTTGCGGTCTGGGCAGGCATGCTCGCGCCCGCTGGTGCAGCGCGCGACGAGGTCCTCGCCTGGGTCCAGCTGATGTCCGACTACGCGAATATCAAGCGGCGGCAAGCACAGCGCCTCCCGACGCCCACGTCGCCGACACCCGCGCCCGCATCGCCCGTCACACCCGTGTCCACGGTCGTATCACCATCAGCACCGGCTCCTGTGGTAGCGTATACCGGGGAGCATGCGTTTTACGGAGCGCCGACCTTGAACAGACCTACACTGCCTACGCGCCTGGGCGTGAAAATACCGGCCTCATCCCCGACCCCGGTGTTCCAATCGCCTGTACCAGACACCAACGACATGATCATCTCTCGCGGAGCAAGCCGCGCGCCGACGCTGCGCCAGAGCATTCTGCAGGGTGTCGCAGACGCCGTGAGCGCGCCGCCGGCTGCCCTTCCCGCTGCGATTCCTGGCACGCCGGACGAGTTCCGCGCGCTGTTCGCAGCGTACGACGCGCCGCTTGCGCAGATTCTGTGCGCGCTCGAGACTTAGCCCACGCATGCCTCTGAGCATTTCGCAGGCGCATATACCTGCGTCTCCAGCACCCATTTCGCCTCCCCGCCCTCTTCGACTACTTCTGCTTCTGCCTTTATTCCTCGGCCTCCTAGTCCGATCCAACTTCGCACCATTTCCGATATTATTCTCATTCCATTCACGAGACGACGCCCCCCACGCTCCATTCCACTCTAGTGCCAAGTCTTCACCTACCCCTTCCTGCTATTCGCTATTCATATTAGAGCCCACTCAACGGGCCAAAATTATAATATGTACATGTACCATCGACACTCACTGTATATCACCATTACGTGCTGTGCGCGGGCGGATTCCCGCGCACAGCACATAATTCGCATTAAACATTGTTAGTTGCATACATACATGATCAATCCCATCGACATTCATAGTTTGCTATTTGCATTTTGCTTTGAGTTCACCTCCCAACCCGGCGAAGAGACTGATAATCCTGTACACTTTTCGCTGTTTATCGAGTCGTATGTAGGCTCGCATGGACGAGATTAATTATCGCGGTAATAACAATGCACCGCAAAGTAACAAAGTAAGTAATAAAAGATCACTGTAAAGTACAAGAGTAGTGCAAACACAAGAAGAGCCAAAACGTACAAAGGTCCCAAGTGCACACGCAGCAGCTACAAATCACAGAAGTACTCGTAGTCGGCTTCAACGAACCTGAGCATATACTCCACGACAGTCCCACCCTCCTCTTCCTCCTCCTCCGCGTCCGCCTCAACCTCTGCCCCATCCCCGCCGCCCATGTCCACCTCCAGCGGCGTCGCTCCACCCGGCGTCCCCCCGGCACTCGTAGCCGCCGCCGCCTCGTCTTCAAAGTCCGCCTCGTCCATCCCGACGAGCGAGAACTCCTCACGCGCAGCGACCGCCGCGGCGTGTGCGTCCTCCACGTCCTCGTACTCGCCAAGCGCGCGCGTCAGGGCGCCTGTTGCAGCGTCAGAGAGCAGCGTGCGCCAGTCGAATGCGCCCTGCTGGATCACGAGGTCGTCAAGCGAGCGCTTCTGGTTCGCCTTGAGCAGCATCGCCTCCTCGACCGTGTGCTGCGAGACAAAGCGGTAGATATGTACGTCGCGGATCTGCCCAATGCGGTGGGCACTAGGAAGAAGGTAAGTAAGATACGCGGGACGACGAAAGCGATAAAGGACCTACCGGTCCTCACACTGCCTATCCATCTGTGGGTTGAAGTCACTGTCGTAGAAGACCACTGTGTCTGCACCAGTCAAACTAGGATGCTCATGATCAGAGGTATCCAACACCCAAACACGAAAATTCCTTACTTGATGCCCACTCCACCAGACCGCGACGACGCGATGAAGCAGAATATTCGCGGGTCTGCATTGAACCGCTCCGTGATGTATTGCCGGTCCTCGATCTTCGTCGCGCCGTCGAGACGCAGGTACAGATACCCATGGAAGTTCAGGAAGATCTCAAGGATGTCGAGGATGCGCGTCATCTGCGTAAAGATCAGGATGCGGTGCCCACCCGCCTTCTTCTCGCGGAGCAGCGCCGCGAGTTGCTGCAACTTTCCGCAGTCCCACTGCAGCAGCGACGGGTCGGGGAACGCGATCTGCAGCTTCACGCTTGCGGCGTGCAGGATTGCGTCAAATTCAAGCGGCTGATCCCGCACCGTGTCCGCGTGCTCCGCAAGGGTGAGGCGGGGCAGGTCCCGCGCGACCACTGCGGGCGTGACGAACGCGAATCGGCTGACGAGCGGCGCGAGCTCTGCGGCGCGCTCCGCGTACGACTTCACCGCCGCGTGGATGCGGTCCACACGCTCCATGTGGTGCTGCCGCCGGTCAACGTCCGACAGCGGGACAATGCTCGTCGCGATGCGCCGTGCGACGGAGATCGCCTCCTCGCTGAAGATGGGGATCTGGCTGCAGCGTATCTTGTTGTAATACCCGACGTGGGCCCAATGCGCGAGCCTGTCCCTCTGCTTGACGTACGCGGCGTGCACGCGATAGCCCGCGATGGTGCGCGTATCTTCAGGTGGCGCTTCGCCGAGCGTTTCGGTGCAGTTCGGCAGCTTCGCTGTGGCGTCCAGGTACCGCGTCGACACTGCGCTGAGCAGCGACACGTTCTGGCGTTCGATGAAGTTCAAGCGGAGGGCGTCCATGTTGATTGCATCGCCATTTTCATCGGAGAGCAGCTGCCGGCGCACCAGCAGTTCCTTGATCTCATAGTCCGCAATCGCCGACCGCGTCATAGCGAAGGACGTGACAATGGGCCGCACCTCAAAGAGATCAGGGTGATTACACACCTTGCGTAGCTGCATCAGGACATTCGCGATCTTCTGGTAGACGCCGGAGTCCAAGGCGTCGCGTGTCTGCGCACGCTCCATGAATTCGTCGTACAAGAAGCGCTGCCGCTTAGACAGTGGGCACATCGTCAGATGCTCGAACTTGCTAGGGAGCTCCTTTTCCACGTCGCGCTTGAGGCGGCGGAGGAGATAGGGGCGGAGGACGGTGTGCAACTTGGAGACCGTTTGCATGGTCTCCTCGTCGTGTGCATTCCCCATCTCGATCGCCTTTTCCAGCGGGTCTGATGAGAATATGTTAGTCAGGGAAAAATTACCGGGTTTACTTGAACATACTGGAAAACCATTCGCCGAATTCCTTGAGGTTGGCAAAGTTGGCCCCAGACATTAAAAACTGCAGAAGGGCCCACAATTCCGTAAGATTGTTCTGCAACGGTGTCCCTGTGAGGAGAAGCCGGCGATAAGACCTGAACATGAGGAGGATGTTCCATCGCTGGGACTTGAAGTTCTTGATCATATGCGCCTCATCCAGGATCATGTAGTACCAAGCCTTGCGCTTGAATATATGCGCGTCCCTGCTGGCCAGTGTATACGACGTGATACAGACATTGAAGTGGTGCTTGTCATTCCAGCCTTGCCGAAGTTCCTTGCGACGTTTCGTCGAGCCGTGGTAGCTAAGCACCCTGAAGCCGGGCAAAAACTTTTTGAACTCCATCTCCCAATTTAGAAGCACGCTAGTAGGGACGATCTTGGATTCAATGAGCGTTGCAATTTCTCTCTGAGAACTTGTGACTTACGATAAGATGGGGGCCCCATATACCACGATCACAAGCGAGATGCGCTAATAAAGAAATCGTCTGAATTGTTTTCCTGTATCAGAGATTGAGAATGCGAAATATGTAACGAGGCGTATAATGGCGACGAACCCAAGTCCCATTTCGTCGGCAAGGATTCCATTGAGCTTGTTGACATGCAAACTGGCAAGCCACTCCAACCCAGATTGCTGATACGGACGCAAAACGCCTCGCATGAGTAGCGGAGGCGTAATTTTGGCTTGAGGATCCCATTCAACGGGCGCAACAGCGTAAGGTTTGAGATACTCGGGGATCAGGGATTCAAGATCTCCCTCGCCCCCGTCTTCAATCTCCTCTGCCCCATCATGATCCATTTCCTCGGCTTGCTCCTGTTCATCCTCCCGAGCGACGTGATCGCCTTCACCAGGCTCCACTAGAGGGCCTTCGTCGTCGACCAGCATCGGCACATCGAGTGAGTCATCCGCGGCCCCCTCGCTTGGCTCTACTTCGGTTTCGTTGACGTCCTGATCATGTTCATCTTCTACGAATCGAACCTCGCGAGAATGGGAACGCGCAAGAGAAGCAGCGTCGTTCACGGGTTGTTCATCGCTGGTGTCCATGGGGTAAAGACTGTCGTCAGCGCCCTCATCTTGGGCATTGGAAAAAGCGGCTCGAGGTGGTCGCTGAGGTGAACTATTGGGATCAACCTGTACAAGGTACTCCAAATCGGTTTCCGACTCCGAATCAGAATACATCATGAGGGCATTGAGTGCGCTGCTTGATCGATTGGGCATCTGGGTGGAAGGTACCTCTTGCTCGTCCTCAGTATGCAGGTCTGACGCAACACTTGCTGGGGTGGAGGCTGCAGACCTCGAGGTCCGCGTTGACTGCGACTGCGTCGATGGGATGCCGGCTAATAAGAACGAAGTGCCTTCATCGTCGTCCGCTTGGTCCTCTGCATCATCCTCTTCCTCTTCGTCATCAGATCGGTGAAGACTGAGTGAAGCTCCTTGTGATCCATCTTCCTCATCATCTTCCTCATTATCATCATCCTCTGTCTCATCTTCATCGTCATCATGATCTCCAATGCTGCCCGACCGACTGCGCGAACCAAAAATATCTCCTCGCGTCAAATCCTCCTGCTGAGTCTCCAGAATTGCGCCGGACTGATCCAAAATCGACGCCAAATGCGCCCGCCCCACCTTCCGCTCCTCTTCCAGCATCTCCAGCCTCTGCTTCTCGCGAATATGCTGCACGGCCGTCAGTACACAAAATCATCCTTGTATAAAAGAGCACTCACATGTACGGCCTTCTTCCACTCCATGATAACTGCCCTAATCGTGTTCCTCGCGAGGACGCGCAGCTGCTTCTCTTCAGATACGCGGGCTTTCGTCCGGCGTGTCTCCTTCCCTGCGAAGTGCGCCTGGATACGCGACGCGACCTGCGCCGCGACCACACGCCCTATAGGGCGTTTGGGGCGCGCCTTAGCCGTTGTGATCACGGCATCGACGACATCATCCCAAATGTCGCGTGTTGTGCGCTGCGGGGGTGTGTATGGCGTCGCGGGCGCCACCGTCCCAAAAAGAACGTCCGTACCCGGTATGAAACGCCCAGCGATACGGAAGCACTCTACGCGAGCACGGGTTGCGGCCTCTGCTTGTGCAGCGCGCGCAAGCGCATCGGCGTCGGCGTTTGGCTCGGCGTCATCTATTGAGATATAGGAGTTGAGGAACTGCGGAAGCGAATTATTGAATTTTGGGGGCGGCGGGCGCTGCCGCGGGTCTGTTAAGGTGGGAGGCGGTCGCCGAACAATTAATTTAATGCGCTTGACTTTGAAGACTGGAGAGGAGACTGGAATCGGAGAGGAGATGGACACATCGGGGAAAGGGGGGGTTGAAGTCTGCACGGGCTCAGCTGGAGGCGGTCGGACCTGCTCATTAATGAATATTAGTGGAGCGAGCGGTAATAAAGCGTATTCACGTACTTTGAGTCTAATGGGCGATGGAAACGGTTTTGGGGGAGGAGGGTCGTGCAAACGCCAGCTCCGTTTTGAGAGGTTGGCAGATACGGATTCGTTGGGAAGAACCGTTGTTGGCGTATCTGCTGGTTTCGGGCAGTTAAGAGATCCTTCATGATCGACCTCGGACGAGATGAATGCAGGCTTCTCCGTTTGCTCCAGGACATCAACGGGGACTGCAGCAGGTCTCTTCAAACTGAGAACCCGAACATTGGCTCCATTTGATTTACGCAGGGGGGACTTATGTGTCGAGATTGATTCGTTTGCACTCGGCGATTGTATGTCTACATTTCGAGCAATGAGGCGCGGGGTAGAGGGAGGGGGTTTTCTTCGGGAAATTACTGATGATGTTGGTTCATTAACAGTGGCAGTTGAGAGCGGTTCTACTCTTTCCGTCAGAGGCTGCGCGGGAGCTTCTTTCCCTTTTCCTTTCCCTTTGTAACTTCGAGCGCTGAGTAGAATATTTTCAAGCTCGGGCCTATCAGCTGCTTTGTTTTTGAGGGTCCGCTTGGTAGACAGCGAGATGGGAGGGGGTGGTATGGTGTTGCTTTGCAGAGTTTGGCGCCGTTCGTTAGCTTGTCCGCGGGTTCGCCGCGAAGGACCCGCAACTGGAGCTGTACTATCAACGAGGTCATATTGGGCTTTGAACTATAAATGAGATGAGTATGGAGTACTTGTGCGTCAAAGTAAACAGCAAACCTCCGTGAAAACAGGTGCTCGATCGTTCTTGGCCACCTGAGGCGACATCAGGTGGATTCACAGATATACTGCCTGGTGTACGCACTTTTGGGTTATACAGAGTCATATTTCTGAAGTTTTCCATATGAAACAATTCCCTGACCTGGAAGGAGTGAGTTCGTCAACCGTTGAGGCGAAATTGCGGCGCACCATGTCATCATGCCTGTCGATAGTACTCTCCAAATCAACCTGCTTCTGGGACAGCAACACAGCACGGTGGGTGGCCAGCTCTTCTGAGCTAAGTTCTGTCCCGTACGGTGCCTGCTGGATTGCATCTTGAACCTCGCTCACACGCGCCGACCCAAACCGCGCACCACCACGCCTTCCGCCACTCCTTGCGCGACTTCCGCCACGACCTGGCCTTAGCACATCTTCAATTTCGGTTGTACGAGTCTCTTGGAATATAGGCATGATGGAACGGGGCCTTAGGAGCAGCAATACATGAGCATGAAGGCCAAATTCTGCAAGAAGGGCGTGCCGTCAGTCGACGTGGCCTGATCTTGCGAGATTCCAGACGGTTTCCGGTGATTCTTGGATACTGTGATAGCCCGAAGAGTGGGTGAATGCGCTGAACGTATCGCAGCGGCCAGTTACGGCGGGTGTGGCGTGAAATTGGGTGAAAGCTTCGGGTCGTACAGCATTATTTTTCGGACTCCTGATACGTTTTGTTTGGTGTCGCCAAACAGTTTTTGGATGACTTTGATGCTGGTTGCTTTCAACTCCAACTTTGCTTTGCACAAAATTCTGTGGCTCAAGTCATTATCGAGGTCTCTTCTAGGCTTCTGCATTCTGGTCCTCTCAAATGTAATCACCGGCTACTCAATGCTTATCGTTGGCCCAAATCTGTACTGGCGAACCCGCTGTCCTAATGTTTGTCTAATGTTCTAGGAAAATCAGGACTCCCATCATGAGGAATGCCCCGTCAGGATGGATGGATACGCTGTGCTGATTTGGCGATCTATTCGAAAACGCTGACACTCATGGAGTGCGTTGAGCGACCGGATAGCCTAAATGATCTTATTCGCCTGTTGTTCAGCGGCGCAAGCCACCATCATCCTAAACTTAGGTAAGCCTGAGCTTCTCTATTAAATGCAGCTAGTTGACTTCTGAAACTACCTATTTCGCAAAGCCGCGCGGCATTGCTGATAATGATTCCTGCTTTGCAGACAATATTTCCGTGAGAACATTTATAGGGCACTAATACTTAGTGGGCGTCGAAAGGGTTCTGATCGTGCATCAACGCTTTGACCACTCTTTACCCACTACTGTCATATAATCTGCTTCCGAGCTCTGGTCCAACGGTGGTGCGATGTCTCCAACATCTGACGAGGGATACGAGCTCCTTCCTACCCATGACGACCCCCACCTTAAAATGTCGCGCGCAGAGAAACGGTGAGCCATCGGCTGCCTATCTCACATGTACTATCAATTTCTAACAATACATGACCTCAGCCATGCAAAAGGTAGATATCTATGGCCCCTGCGAAGCTTCATGCGACGACATCCCATTTTCATATTTTGCACCTCACTCGTTTTCGTAATCCTTGCCTCGACGTTTCTGGCATACGATATTGTGTATCTCAAAGCGAAACTTGCCATTGCTGGGTCGTACAATGCGTTCCTCACCCACCTGTGGCCCGTAGGCCTGCCAAATCGCACGGACGTTTGGGAGAACGAGAACAGCAAGGCAATGCATACTCTGATCAGCTGTATGAGCGCGGACAACTGCCTGGAGAACCAGAGTAGCATTGTCCTGCTTTCGAGCTTCCACTTTGCGAACTCAATCTCCGGGCATGTATCAGGGGAGGACATATGGTGCGTCCCGCGTGAATGCACCGCTGATGAGTGTTCTTACCGCGCATATCAGGGCAATGAGCGTTGTAGGCGCATAAGGTCCATCCTCAAATATTGCCGCTAATTATTCACATAGCTCGACGCCGTCCGCGAACTGGGGTATACGCCCATCTTCACAACCAATAACGAAGAGCTCGCGCGTACATACCGCCAATACCCCGATCTCGTCAAAATCGCTATCGTCGAAGGGTCCAGCGCCCGCTCCTGCTTCCAGGACTCCAAGTGCATCAAGACCGCCGCTCACCCGCTCGGGATCCCCGCGTGGAAGATGTTCTCCTTTCACTTCTGGGGCGGTTCTGCGAACCCGCTGGGAAACGCATGGACGCTGTCCCCCGAGAATTACGCCCTCATCGGGCCGCACACTCACTCCGAAGAGAACGTCTACCTTGGCTACAGCATCGAAAAAACCTGCCTCAAGATCCCCGTCACCCCGAGCGCGGAGCGCCCGCGTCAGGCATACGTGTTGGCGAAGCGCAGTGAATATTTCTACAAGAAAGAATATGCATGGCCGGGCATGGTGTACGAGCCGTCGCCCATTGACGTTGCGCTGGTTGCGGGGATCGCACAGGACGATGCACCCAATGGCGCTGGCGTGCCTGCGGGGATCACAAACCTTGGCCGCCTGAACAAGACAGAGTTCTACCGCAATCTAGGCCACAGTCGCGCTCTCGTAGGCATCGGGCTGCCGTTCCTGAGCCCGAGTCCGTACGACGCCCTTTGCATGGGACTGCCGTTCATCAATCCGGTCATGTATTGGGACAGGGACGATCCGGAAAACCGCACGAAGTGGGGGACGCAGCACGATGGACTCAAGTTCCAGGTCCCACCGTACGTTTATCATATCAAGAAAGGAGACACCGATGGATTTTGGGAGGCGCTGCGCACGGCGGTGGAGACGCCAATTGAAAGGTGCGTTCTGTTTAAATAATCCCTTGGTAAATGGCTGATATAGCTGGATTACTTAGATATATTGTTCCTGAGATGACTATGCAGTCTCTCAAATACCGAGTCTCAAATCTCATAGAAGGGAATTGGCGAGAGAAAGCTCAGCGGCTGCTCAAAGACCGTATAGATAGCGGCGAAGGTGATGTGAGTGTTTGCATCATTTTCAGAATACCAATCCACTGATACTAACGTATATTTTCAGCTTTTTGAATTGTGATACCCGTCTTGTGAAATACATCTACATTAGCACTCTCGCGCGCTGCGATCGTATAGTATGCTATCTGAACCCATGATCACAGAATAACCTATTATAATTTGTATACAGGGAAGCCCACCTATAAGTACACTTCTAGGCCGCGTGGCGGGTATGGACTGACTTTCCACGACCTTCGAGTTGGCTGTACTTACAAGCAACATTTTGCTGCCATTAACTTTGCCATACCATTCGCAACGCATTGGCTGTAAATGTGGCTTTTCTACGACTTATATAATCGGCGGTGCGCGCTGCGATGCGCACTATCAATGACGCTTCTCTGAAAAGAAGATACTTCAAGCACACTCAGGTTGATCTGCGGAACGCGCAGGAGCTGTCATTGTCGCCAATGCTGCCAAGGTCACTGACTGTTCCGCAAGCCTTTGTGACCCATTTTTATTAGGCAATTCTACTACGAAGTCTATACTGCAATTTTTTGGTGTGGAATATCACCGAAATACTTCATTAGATATTTATTCGCTGGATGCGACCGCTTGGTTTACTGTCGAACATTTGCGCGAGCGCTTGATCAAAGCAAGAGTCGTGCTAATCTTAGATGCGTGTGAAAACGAAAATAAAGAAATACTGGTCGTCTTGGCTCCGCACAACCTTCAATAAACGAACGCTGGCGATCCTTCAAACAGCGAGCTCCATTTGTTCCATTGCGGTCCTTTCTCGATTCATACGAAAATCTTTGTTCGCTTCTCCTTCGACTGAAACTTACGCTTCGCGAACGAAGGACTAATATGAAGAAAACCTCGAGAAAACCTAGGGCGAGCCTGGACCAAATGTACAGCTCGACGCGGAAACGGTGTGCTGCCCGCTGGCGCCGATCCACACTGGCAGTGGCGTTCATTGAACCCCTAGAGCCAATCGACCCTTGGACTAGCGCTGGCGGCCTGGCGTAACGCATCAGATGGTAATATCAGTGGAGCTGCCATTCATTAACATCGTCGACGTCGTTCTTGTTACGACGTACCCTCCGTTTATGGACCCTAGACTCCCTTATGTAGGTTCTCTCCCGATCTCTCTCTCGATAACCTATATAAGACCCATCGCATTTATTAGATAGCCACTATCGACCTTGTTGGTCTACCTCCATCTCTCGGTATCTGCCCCCCGTTTCCCTCTGGAGTCTGAATCACTCCCTGCCCTCCGGAGGTCTCCTCCTAACGGTTCTCCGAACTTGCTCGTAGCTCTACTTATCCCGTCTCGATGCCTGCATCTTCTGAGGAAGAATATGAACTTCTTCCCTCTTACGACGACCACAACTCAGAGCCTGAGCACGTACGACGGTGCGCGATTCCTGGTCAACTCGGCATCGGCACTGATATCATAGTTGACCAGCCAAGCAAAATTAAATCCTCTGCGCCTTGTGCGCCACGGAATTCGTCGCCATCCAACCATCATTTTTCTTTGTTCGCTCACCTTTGTGCTGCTGTCCGTGGCATTTCTGGCGTACGATGTCGCGTATCTCAAAGCCGAACTAGCTCTGGCGGGATCCTACAATGCATTCCTCACCCATCTATGGCCCGTGGGCCTGCCCAACCGCACGGACGTCTGGGAGAACGAGAACAGCAAATCTATGCATGCTTTGATCTCCTGTATGAGTGCCGATGATTGCAAAGAAAATCAAGACAGCATCGTATTACTGTCGAGCCACCACTTTGCAGATGCGATCATAGGACACGTTTCTGGAGAGGATATATGGTATGTACATACGCAAGCTCTGATCTCACCGTCGCGTTAACCTTGACTAGGGCGGCTAGCGTGGTCCGTGCACTCCTGCTTTTTACAAATTAAATTAAATTAATTCTCCGCGCAGCTCGACGCGGTCCGGGAGCTTGGATACACCCCAATTTTTACAACCAACAACGAGGAGCTTGCGTACACATACCGACAATATCCCGATCTCGTTAAGATTGTAATTCTCGATGCTGTAGCAGCCGAAAGCTGTTTCTCTGACGTAAAATGCGTCAAGACCGTCAATCACCCTTTAGGCATTCCTGCGTGGAAAATGTTTTCGTTCCACTTTTGGGCGGGGAATGGAAATCCTCTAGGCAATGCCTGGACGCTCTCCCCAGAGAATTGGCCTGTCATTTCACCCCAGAATTCGAGGGACAACTACTACCTGGGCTATAGCATTGAGAAGACGTGCCTGCAAATTCCCATTACGCCGAACGAGGAGCGCCCGCGGCAGGCATACGTCCTCGCGAAAGAAACGCTATATTTCTCTGCCAAAGAATACGCGTGGCCTGCACTCGCATTTGATGCCGCGCCCATCGATGTCGAGCTTATTGCGGGGATTGCGCGGCACAACCCACCCCCGCTAGACACGCTACCCAAGGGAATCACGGACGTTGGAAAGCTAAACAAGACACAGTTCTACGACCACCTGGGGCGCAGCCGCGTGCTCGTCGGTATCGGCCGGCCGGTGCTGAGCCCGAGCCCATACGACGCGCTGTGTATGGGCGTGCCGTTTATCAACCCGGTACTGACCTGGGACACGAAGCGCCCCGAGGATAGAAGGCTCTGGCTCACTCAGCACGAGGGTTTGAAGTATCAAGATCCACCATACGTTTACCATGTTAAGAAAGGCGATGTGAATGGATTTTGGGAGGCGCTTCGCACGGCGGTAGAGACGCCCATCGAGAGGTTCGATGCCCATTCTGTGAATTGCAGTCGATATCTGATCTTTTCGGAAATTATCTTACAGGTATATCATCCCGGATATGACCATGAGAGCGCTCAAAGACCGCCTCGTGAAACTTATAGAGGGAAACTGGAGGGAAAAGGCAGAAGTTCTTCTGAATGAACGCAAGATGGCTGCCGCAAAAGGACAGGGAAAGCTAAAGGTGAGCTTATGTTTATCCGAAGCATACATGACTCTTACGCTCGCTGTTTATTCAAGCTTTTCGAGCTCTGATACTTTGATCATGACGCGATTATATCTCGCAATGGCACATACTTCACGTTATTATTTACTTCGAGTTCATACGCCCATATTTACACTTAAACTGCACTTTTTTAGATGATTTGCCTTATCTTTCCCCGCGCCCATCATTAATCTGCCACTCTTAGATTCTAGAACAGAATATTAACACGAGTATTTAGGAACTCTATGTATATTGATAACAATCAGCTGCGCGGTAATTAATTCTGCACATTGGACCGGGCTCTACATATGGGTTGTTGAGCTCTGAAGTCAAGGTTGGTCGCTCTACTTTTAGATGAACAGGCACGGACAGTGACATATCTATATCACCGGCGTTGGAACTCTCCGTAGCTTCGCATGACTTCTCTTTGACATGCCCCATCTCTTCGTTTCACAAATAGCAGGTGGGTACTCACGGTGGCTCGCATGGCTCAATGACTGACTGGACTTGATCGACTCGGACTCCGACATTGACCAATTGCGAATCGATCGCTCACCTGCTGAAAGAAACTTGGCGCTTCTGAGAAAAACAAAGGGAACGCAGCCTCTTGAAGTCTCCAGTTTGAGGATATTTTATTTTGCGTCTTTGAGCGCCGTTGCACTCTAGATTATTAAGATCCCCAGACCTTAGGATGTGTTTGTATCATGCGTCATCTTCTTGGTAAATTCATGCGCCAGGTCTTGAAAGGATGCAAGTAAGTACTCTAGCAGAGCGACTGCCGAGGTCTTTGAAAAGGTAACTCTTTTTTATTCTCTTAAATAGGAAACGCTTTAGCGCCCGCGCCTATCACGGAACCTTTCCCCAAATGACGGAATGTGTCTCTACTATCAAGCGCCTGCGAACAGCAAATTGATGCAGCGTGAAAAAAATTTCTCAAAGCGGTGAGCCGTACATACACGGTGACGGTACACCAGTATATATAGCGAATGCCCAAATAATCAGGCACGGATGTTTTAGGTCCGGCATCTAAGAGAACGAGTAGCAAGGGCGCTTAAATGATATCATCTCCTTTCTAGTATATCTGCTCTTTATTCATTTGACACAGGAAACTCGGGAATTATGAGAAGTTTCTCGAAGCCGATATTTTAGCTGATTTCTGTGAGTTGGATTATGCAGCGTACTGAAATTTCACGCAGGCTGCATATAGATTAAATGTCAAGTAGACGGTTTGGAAAGCGCGAAAAAACTTGCGTGTTCGCGGCGGTTTGTAAGAGCTTAACTCTATCTCAAAAATAATTCAGGCTTCTGACCTCGGACCACTGTCAACCAATGCCTATGAAATTGCCAGCACGAAGCGCCAGGAAGGTTTTCTTCTAACTTGAATGTTGATACAGTTGAATCATTTTTATCTGAATATTCGACACGCTCCGAGGAGTATATCCGAGGAGATTCACAAACAACACCAGCTTTTAATCACCGTACCAGCGATAGTATACAACTTACCTTGAGCAAAGCTAACTCAAGATGTCGAAGTTGCAGCAGTCTATAAATACATTTCCAATTTGGGATGTCGCGTACTTTACAACCGAACCACTGTGAACCAATCCGCAGGGGTATGTACGTGCGGTTCGTTCGAAAAACTTGTCTGGACTGAGCCGATTAACGAACCTTCCCTGCAGAGGTTAACATAATTAGCTTCGTCCCCTCAATTCCACAACCTTCCAATCCTCACTGTCAAGCACTCCTGACTCAGTCCCAAGGGCTTTATTCTGGTCTTGTGATACTCCTGGAAAACGGATGCGAATAGCTTATCGCTCCAAGCAATATTTTGAGGCCCTCTCGCCTTTGTGCGCAGTCATTGTACGTCTAGGTAGGCATTGTTTGACCCTGCTCCCAGATGTAATTACTCAAACCGTCCATTTCATTGTTCTTGCACAGGTCTAAGAAAGTCTTCGCTCCGAAATTCGTGGTCATAATTACATGGTCTATAGAAGTAGAAGAACCCGTGCTCCAGCATATGCCGTGCTTCGTCCGCAGATCTATGAACATAATGTGGAGATCCCGATACCCCGGTTGCCCAAGCTGACCCGGAGATCTCTTCGGAGAACTTGGTTCAATTGCCCCTGCACCCAAAGCATCGACGGATGGCACAAAGATAAGTATACATTATAAGCCCAGCTCTGCTCGAAACCGGAAATCCTTTCCCGCTGCAACCCTCTGTCGATTGCCCCATTTTTTTTGCGACTTGACTATAATGCCTGAGACCAGCGACACCAACGAGGCCCAATCTCCGTTTCACGACCCGCCCGAGACGCCTGTATCTGAAGCCAAGGCGGCGGGTTCTCCGATTGCTGAGCTCAGTACGAATGGACATGCGCTCCCAGCTGAACTTCCGAGGTATATACCGGAAGGACACCCCGCTCGTACGCTGGTATTGTGCTTCGATGGTACTGGCGATCAGTGAGTGGTTTATTCCATTCCATTTATTCGATACACTGGGGCTCATTGACGCATTCAATGCCAAAAGGTTTGACTCGGATGTACGCTTTAATCAATCATCAATCAAGTCGAGGGAGCGTGTCTGACCAGTGACATCTGTTTGATAGAACTCCAACATCGTTGCGCTTTTCACTTTGCTCAAGAAGGATGACAGTGATAAGCAAATGGTTTATTATCAGGTAAATTTCAGACAATATCGCAGGCGCGTCAATAAGCTTAAAATCGAGAACTTGTAGGCTGGTATTGGCACCTATGTCGCTCCGCAAGTGGCAACACCGCTCGCATCCAAGATTTCCAAGGTGCCATTCTTTACGCCATTATCCATTTTTTGAGCTGAAGAATGTTTTCTGAAGACTCTTGACGAAGCCATCGCCTGGAATCTTCATTCTCATTTAATGGGTACGCTGTGCTCGCTTCATCCCAGTATGTTTTATGTACTCATTCAAATTGTCCACCTGGATAGACGGCTATGAGTTCTTGATGCAGAACTGTGTGTATATTCTCTAGATTCATTGTCGCCCGAATTAATTTTGACGTTCAACCCATTTCAGATAAAGCGGGTGACCGTATTTGCATTTTTGGATTTTCACGCGGGGCGTACACGGCGCGTGGACTGGCTGGAATGATACACAAGGTGCGTCCTTCTATAATTTACCTGACGTATCTATATTATTTTGACATTGTTCTGATTTCTAGGTGGGATTGTTGCCAGCTTGCAACCACCAGCAGGTGCCATTCGCATACAAGATGTACACGAACGCAACCGAAGAAGGATGGAAGCAATCTAGTGCATTCAAAAAAGCATTCTCGGTCGATGTTCCGATCGAATTCGTTGGCGTTTGGTATGGCTATATCGCTCGCTGTCGCTTCCAATATTTAAATTAATTTCTGTTATTTTTCACCTAGGGATACGGTAGATTCCGTCGGACTTATACCTCGTCGACTGCCTTTCACCACCTCCAATACAATCATTCGTACATTCAGACACGCAGTATCTCTCGATGAACGACGGGCGAAGTTCAAGGCGAATTTGTGGAATCGCCCCAATCCCGTGGAAGCGACTCTCGGCGTTGATGGACAAAAGCCGGAGGTTAAGTTCAAGGCGCACAGGCCCAACGCGAAGAAACATTCTCTGAGAGCGATGGAAAGGCAGTACAGTGGAACATCGGCCGATGTTCCTACGGATATCGAAGAGGTTCTTGTTCTCGTTGTTTCGTTACTGTGTCCATGTCTGACCCTGCTCTTAGGTCTGGTTTGCTGGGTGTCATTGCGGTCAGCACATTCTAGGAATTGCACTCAGAGACTACGCTGATCACAATTTTTATTATATTCAGATGTCGGAGGCGGTTCCGTCGACAATGACACCTCTCACTCGCTGGCGCGTATTCCCTTGCGTTGGATGATACGCGAATGCTTCCAGGCCGACTCCGGCATCATGTTCGAGGCCGAAGGACTGCGTGAGATTGGTATTGATCCTCTCACACTCTACCCTGTCGTCCAACCCCGACCACCGCCATTGTCAGCCGCCGGCGCGAGAATTAAATCCCACCGTGATGTCGATGTCGAGAACTACGAGGAATATGCAGGCCTTACGACTGCTGAATCCGAACACCGCAAGTTAGAGGAGCACCATGAGTTGCAGGACGCCTTGTCCCCGATCTACGACCAGCTGAGCCTGGCTTGGTTCTGGTGGATCCTGGAACTCATTCCTTTCCGCCAGAAATACCAAAAGGGCGACAACACTTGGGAGACGTCGGTTGTGTGGAACCTGGGCAGGGGGCGGTTCATTCCCAAGCAGAAGAAACATATTGTGAAGGTCCATCGCAGTGTCAAAATGCGGATGGAAGCCACGCACGACAATGGAGCGAAGTACGAGCCCAGGGCTTCTTTTGCGAATGCCTTAGCGCTCGGTAATGTCCAATGGGTCGATTAGTTATGTCATGTACCTTTTCGATGTGAGCGTATCTTCTGAAATTATGATTATGATCAAATGCCGTGTTTAGCAAGTCATCCAAAATTATGGCGTCGGAAGGGGCGCAATCGTTTACGCGTCCGTGGCGTAGTTAGTGCAAACTATGATTTTTTTACACAGTCGCCGTTGTCCCTGTAAATTCTCGCGTATTACTTATCGCGGGTTTCGGAAATGCCGCCTTTAGTGGCTTTACTATAATGATTGAATTCCAAGCGGCAAGTGGCAATAAGGCAACAACTTGAAGTGCTACAGACAAAGAAACTACAGCGGATCTACAATACAACCGACTCACATCGCGGACTATTATAGTCGCAACTTTATTCAGACCGACCACAGACTCTGCCCAGCTGGTCCAATGAAGAGCTTGTTCGGTATAATACTTTGCCGAATCCCAGCATATTGCGAACCTTCCGGCATATCCGTCTAGCGTATGATACGCGAATTAAATGTGTCAATATCTAAAAGTAAATGTACGATATTTTGCGCCGAGTTCAGTGTCACACGATCACCGAGCTTTAATGAAGTTCACTATAGACGGTCCGATGGGATTCCGGCGGAGGCAAGGCGGATGTCAGGGAAATATACCATGTCTTATGCCGTGCAGATATCTTGCTAGTGCTATGTATTCGCGGAATTAATTTACATAACTATCTGATTTCTTGTGCATGATAACATGGCTTGGTTTTTTGAGACGGAGCACGAGCATCGGTACGAGCAGTTTGAATGGTCAGTGGTATTCCCATAAATAGTAACCGCGCCGTATTAGCTCACATGATGGTACTGAATCTTTCTCACGATGTAACCATATTTCTGACTCGGAGGCAACTGAACCAGTTCACATCTGCCATCTTATTCTTGCTCGTCTTCTGGACGCCAGAGACCGCCACTGTGGAGGGCCCAAACAAACCTTATGATCACGCAATTCCATTCTCGGTACTGACTGGACAGCAGGAATGGTCTGTAGGGGACGTCGCATTCGGCCAATCACCCTGTCACCTTCTGCCAACCTTCTCAGCCCTGACACAGTAACAGGAACTAATTGGCTACCGCCGATTCGACGATTCAGATGCAGATCCCTGGCTCGGTACAGAATCAAGCCCGGGAGACGGTTTCTTCATAAATTGAGGCTTCATGGTGTAAATAAATCCCTGGTATACCCGCTAGTTCCTCAGCTTCCTCACTACGAACACAATGGCCACCAACTTGTCTGCTTCTCAACTGCTCTCTGCCGGTGCAGACGCTGTTTACCTCTCTAAGCGTGCACCGCCCACGGCGCCGACTGGGTTCTATGACTATGAAATCACTCCGACTACGGACGATGATACTCAAGCCCATTCAAAATTGACCAACCTTCTCAATCGGGTTGGTGCTCTCTGGAAGAGTTTCAATATTCGCTGATTATCATTACTCAGGCCGAAGGATTCATTGCCAAGGGAGGATTTAAGCCAACTCCTCAACAAATTGTACGTTGCTCTACAACTTTAGAATATTTGCGTTCTTAATTTTATGATCAGCAATCTGTTTTGGATGCGACCATCCACCCGCAAGCTGTCAATGACCGCCTGGGCAGTGTAAGCTCGGTTTTCGCGGTGAAGTAAAAATCTTGCTCAATGTAGTTTCTTCAGCTTTCGACTGGTCTTGAGATTTTGGCCAAGATCGACCCGCAAAGCGCCCTCGCAGAGGAGATGGGAAACTCAGTCATCGGGCTGCTCTACAACACCATCCCTCACCCGCCAGCGTCCTACCTTGGCCCGAAGCACGTGTTTAGAGAGGCGGATGGGTCCGGGAACAACTTGGAGATTCCTGACTTGGGTCGTTCCGGTAGGCCTTACGCGCGGAGTGTCCAGGGAAAAAGCGGCTTGCCCAGGAGCTCGCTCCCCGATCCTGGTCTCGTCTTCGATACCGTTCTCAAGAGGCAGCGCGTGAGTCCTGATTCTGCTCCGTTTTGAATACTTTTACTAACTCGGCACACAGCAAAAAAACCACCCTGGAGGAATGTCCAGTCTCATCTTCGCATACGCGTCGATCGTCACGCACTCGTTGTTCAGAACCGACCTTTCGAACATGTACATGAACAACGCTAGCTCGTACCTCGATCTCAGCCCGCTCTACGGTGACAGTGAGTTTCCATTATCGAACTTCCTCAAAGAAATGTATTGATTCCCCGATGCAGATCAGGCTCAGCAAGACAAAGTCCGCGACAAGGCTCAAGGTCGCGGTCTGCTTTATCCGGATACCTTCTCCGAAGATCGTCTTCTCTTCTTGCCTCCTGCGGCTAGCGCTCTGCTTGTCCTTTACAGCAGGAATCATAACGTACGCGTTTAGTAAACACATTTCCAATGTAGCCGCTAATTCGATCTCCACGGGCAGTACATCGCTCAACAAATCCTCAAGATTAACGAGCGTGGAGCGTGGTCCGACCCTCCCCCGGCTGATCCCACCTTGCGCGCCCAGCAAGATGAGGAGATCTTCCAGACTGCTCGTCTAGTCAAGTATGGCGTTTGCAATTCTTATGATAACTCTTTCTGACAACAGTCGTACAGCGGTGGACACTTCATCAACTCGATCACGGGAGATTATGCTGCTGGATTCATGGGTTCTGCTGAAGGGTGCAACTGGAACATGAAGCCGTTCGATGTATGTGTTCATTTATCTATTTACGCTCACATTGACTGAGGTTGCTTGTGCCTTTCAGCGCATCGACACCAAGCAAATCAGCGTCCCCCGTGGGCAGGGCAACCACTGCAGTGTCGAATTCAATGTTCTCTACCGCGTGAGTAATGAAATTATTATGCAGCCCTTCACTCGACCTCATTGTGATTTAGTGGCATCCAACCGTGTCTGCCAAGGACGAAAAATGGACCGAGGATCTCTTCGCTAAAGCTTTCAACGGAAAGCCTGCTAATGAAGTATGATGATTTTATGTCTGTATCATTTGTAACACTAACATTTTCACTTCCGTAGCTCACCATGAAAGATCTGGGTCAGATTGGTGCACTCCTAGCAAGCGTGCCTGAAAACCCCGCTGTGCGCAACTTCTCGACGTACGCCTACTACGATTGTTCACGCGAGCTCTTCACTGACTTCACATACCATCTTTAGTCTCAAGCGCGGCCCCGATGGGCGTTTCAACGACGTGGATCTTTTCAACGTTCTCGCTGATGCAACTGAGAGTCCTGCGAGCTCGTACGGTGGCCAGAACTCGCCTGGTGTCCTGCGTCTTGTTGAGATCATGGGCATGCAGCAAGCCAGGTCGTGGGGCGTCTGCACAATGAACGAGTTCAGAGCTTATCTTGGTTTGAAAAGTATGTGGTTATAGTGTCAGTTGCGGATACCATATTCACCCCTTCGATCTTTCCAGCGTTCGACAGCTTCGCGGAATGGAACCCCGACCCTGCCATTTGGGTATGCACATAACTTGGTTGATATGTTCTTACGTGCTGACAATATGCATAGCAAGCTGCTGAGCGTCTTTATGGCCATGTCGATAACTTGGAGCTCTACGTAGGTCTTAGGATCTAATGAAGTTATACAATGTGCTAATTATTTATTTCTTTAGACTGGTATTGTTGCGGAAGAAATCATGCCCTTGACTGATGGTCTACGCTTCTCCTGTGGATACACCGTACGTCCATAATATAGCGATGTTATCATCGGGAACTTATTCGTGCGTGCTATATAGACTACTCGTGCCGTTCTTGGAGACGCCATCGCCCTTGTTCGTGGGGATCGCTTCTACACCAGCGACTTCACTCGTACGCCAATCAATCATTTCTTATTATTATTGCCCTTCTGATGCTCGCCTTCATGTAGCGGGTAACTTGACAACCTGGGGCTTCTACGACTGCCAGCGTGACATGACGAACGGAGGAGGAGGCTCCATGAGTAAGTCGTATCAGCGTATAGTAGCCACTACTAGTCTGACAGTTACTTTTTTCAAGTTCCCAAGCTTTTGCTTCGCCACCTGCCTAAGCAATACACATGGGTATGTAGCTACAAGTTGGCTGATGAACATCTAATTGACAACCTAATGCTTTTGCATAGAACTCTGTCTACTCCCTGTGGCCATTCTTCACCCCGGAGAAGATGAAGGACAGTTTGACGAGGCAGGGAATTGCGAACAAGTACACATTCGAGAGGCCCAAGTCGCAGAGTGACCCCGTCATTTTGACCACCTTCACTGGTATCTCGACCGTCTTCAGTGACCCCGCGCGCTTCAAGAATATCTACCCCAAAATCGGCTACGGATCGCCTCTCAACCAGGATGTCCCCGCTGTGTATGTTTTATTCCTTCTGTTGGCGTAATGTGTCTGAAGTGTGATGGGATGCAGACATGATGCGGATCGTATGCTAGCCCTTCGCGCCATTTTCCCTGACAAGGCTTCCCTGGCGAAGCTCGCTTCCTGGATGGGTGCGCTCACGAAGGCGAACATTGCGGCCAAGTCCTGGAAATACCCCGGACTCCCGGGTACATATGTCGACATCGTTTACGACGTTATCAACCCCGTCGCTGTCCAGTGGGTCTGTGACAAGATGGTCAGTACGTTTTACTAGTACTTGTTATTTAGCGCTAAACGTCTCTGTAGCTGGGCGTTTCTCCCAAGACTAAGGAGAACCCGCATGGTCTGTTCACTTTCAACGAATTATACAATATGCTTGCCATCCTGGTATGTGCTGAAGTCTTCCTTGTAATTGTCAATCTTGCTAACCATTCCTCAAATAGTTCACGTTTGTGACTCTCAGTAAATGACTAGAAGCTATCATACTGACATCTTTGTTTATAGTGGAAACATTCTCAACGTTGACGACCCCGTGCATGCTTTCGGGACCAATGACGCTTCTCTGAACTACGGGAGCATCCTTGGGGCACTCGGCCTCAAGTCTCTCATTGAGGTTCATCCCTCTACGTCTCCCGTAAGCCGCTCGTTTGTGCATATGCTTGCCTGATCTAAATAAAGCATAGAACTTCATTGGTAACTTGGCTGCGAGAGCGACTTCGCTAGTCTGGCCACCGAACTCCAAACCATGCTACCCTTACCTCAGCACGCTCGCTGAGACTGGGCGCCCCGCTGATCAGTTGATCGGGATCACTCTCGGGTTGGTCGTCGGTTCCTCTGTCAACCTTGCTCAGGCTGCAGTGAACGTCGTCGACTTCTACCTTGATGACTCGCACGCAGCGGAACGCGCACAGATCATCAAGTTGGTCAACATGAATGACCAGAGAAGTGCTGACCTTCTTCGCGGATATGTCTGCGAGGCAATGAGTATGTTGCCTGTGTTTATCATAATGTTCTATCTTGCTTAACATGTCAACAGGACTTAGCCCACAATTCCCTGGTCTTTGGAGACAAGCAACTGTTGATGCAACGATTTCGCAGGGACCAACCCTCCCTCCTGTGTCTATCAAGGCTGGAGACAAGGTCTGGGGCAACTTCAGGCAGGCTCATTTGAACGTAAGTCATTCAGTTCATTGGTACTCCTTATTTGGTATGAATGCGTCAATATATAGCCTGCCGACTTCCCCGATCCTACCGCTGTCAACCCCAGCAGGCCGTTGAACTCGTACAACCTTAACGGCACTGGGTTCCACAACTGCATTGGAACTGCGTTTGCGTACACGACGATTGCCGAGATTGTCAAGGTCATCTTCAAGTTACCCAATGTTCGCCGCGCGCCCGGCCCTGCTGGTCGCCAGAACAGAATCACTGAAATTGTCAATGAAACTGAAACAGACTTCTTCGTTCAGAGGAATGGGACTATCAGCAGGTGGCCTGGATCGATGCAGATAGTGGTATGTTCCGTTTTCTTTCTGTTGTGACACTGTTTTGATGACATGTGTTTGTAGTATGGTGCTTAAATGCTCTCCCTCGTTTCTGCTCTGTCTCTTGTGGACAGGGTCTCGTATATCTGTTGGTCTCTGTCGCTGTGGTGGCATTTTCAATCTTTCATGGACTTCAATAATCTACTGCGTTCTTCATGTCACACTCATTGCTTGCTCAATAATATAATTTCTTCCTTCACTTCTGATACACGTCAACTTGTATTTGCCTAAGTTGGACCTTGTTCCCTGGTTCCCTGCCTATATTACTTAGAAAGTATTTACGGGTGCAGTAGGACCTTGGTGTAGCCGTCTACCCGGCGATCAAACTTATCATAGGCGGATGCTGCTTCGTCGAGAGACAAATTATGAGATACCACAAATGAAGGTTTGGCCCGGCCTGCAATGATCAGGTCGCGTAGATAACGGTTGTAGGCCTTGTGTGTCCGAAAAATGAGCTGAACATATGCGGAACCAATGTCATATAATCAATCACCTTAACGTTGCACTGCCCAGTTCCTAAGCTGAGCCCTTTCTCAAATAATTTGCCTAAAAATGTAGCTAAGTGACCTGTTGCGTGAAAATAGAAATCAACTTACCAAATGGGAATGAAATATATCCCCTAAAACATTCGAGTATTTTCAAGTATGTATACCGAAAGCAGGCAAAGAAATACACTGACTTTGCTGCTGCTGAATCAGGCGCACCCGGGTCACTGGGAACATACAGCCCCGGAATACCCAGTCCGCCAGTAGGCCGGACGACACGGATAAGCGCTTCGAGCACAGCGTTGGGTTGCTCAGTCGTTCCGTCGCCTGTAGTCGCTTGATACCCGACAGCTACGAGTTAGGTTAGAGAAATACAACACGGAAAAATTAAATGAAGCCTTTACCGTCGACGCCCCGATCAACCTCTTTACTAAGATTCACATAAATCACGGTAAGCACAGTGGTACGGTCCTGCAGTAACTCACCCGTGACGAAGGTCAAGGATTTGCTGCACCGCGTCAGACTTGCTAAAGTCAATGGGTACGCAGCCTATCTCTTTTGCCTTTGCAAGACGTTCTGGGACACGGTCAACTACGTAAACGTCGGAAGCACCACGCAAAATCGCGGAATATGCAGCCATAAGACCAACAGGCCCGGCCCCAAATACAGCGATGGACTCTCCCGGCTTGAATCCCTTTGAAAAATTGCCATATTAAAGGAGCGTGCTTGACAAAGAAATCGCGATAATTGATACGCACAGACAATTGGACGCCGTGCCATCCCTTCGTTGTTGTTTTTTTTTTAGAAAATATTCTCCGTAAAATTGTTTCAAAGACGCTCACGGTTGGAAAAATATCCGCAAGCATAGCGAAGTCAGCCTCATGCTCAGTACCGTGAGGGAGGATAAGGGCATTGAAATCGGCGAACGGAACCCGGACGTATTCCTAACATTAAAATGAATATATATGATAAGTCAAATTATAATCCAGTAGCTCACAGCTTGACCACCCGGGTAGGGTCCCATTGCCACATATCTAACAGGTGTAAAGTCAATTATTTGCGAGGATTTCGTTAAAAACAGGTATCATACCCGTAAGCTCTGTGAGCGGGCATTGAAAGCACTTTATCAGCACACATGTAACTGGCAGCGAATAATTAGAAACTTACCCGCCAGCCTGAGAAACAAGGGATAATCGTCAGAGATTGTAGTACGCATAGACACGCTCCAACTGACAGACGTACAAATCCGGGATTTACATTAGTACAGAATGCCGACTTGCCTTCTTCACAATTCAGACAACGCCCGCAAGCGACATTGAACGGCATGACTACTCGATCTCCTTTCTTGAGAAGCTGGTATGGAATATGGTTAAAGAATATTGTATGGTGCGCAGACTGATTCACTAACAGTGATGCCCGTTCCTACTTCCTAAGCCGCAGATGGTAGATCAGTAAAGTCCATTGAACTATCAACAGATAATTACGTCGACGATGCCCATGCTCCAGTTTCATATGAGCTTTGCTAATTTGTTGGTGAACGAGTGACACATGTGCTTACTTCTCATGGCCAAACACAATTCCAGACTGCGCTGCTGTTCTTCCTTCGTACATGTGAAGATCACTGGGCACATGTATTAATGAGCTGGGGCATATAAACTGGATATCCAAGCTTGCCTTCCACAGATGCATGTCGTAGTTACTAGCAGCAAAGGAGTGACTTAGCGGAGGCCCAAATTAAAGACAGGACGACTAACCTTTGACAATGATATCATCAGGATGAAGTATCTTGGGCTTCTCGACCTCCCGGACAGTGACGGTAAACGGTTTATCGTAAACAACAGCGCGCATTGCAGCAGGTGAAGAATGGAACTTGATCCGAGACTTTCAGAAGACGTTTTGACATGGTGCAAGAGGTCTTATAGGACTCGTATGTTGCGGAAGGGGATATCTTGTGGAAACAGGTACTGCGTATCGCAATGAATGCCTAAATTCAAGATCAGAATGCAGCTGAAGCTATGGGGGCCTGGTCAGCTGTGCATGAAATAGAAGGCCGCGTGAGAGGGATGCCCATATGTCTTGATAATGGTCGAGATATGAAGGCTTGTGAGGGGACACATGATATATTTATTTCATCTTTATTTAAAGCTTGCTGGGAGAATGAAGTCACGGACATAAGTCGTTTTTCTTGGCTATTACAGGATGGCATAAGTATATTTAACCGGCTGACTTCGTATTTGAAGCTTGGGGTAAAATAAATTTCCAGCACCCCGCCAACGCCCCCAGGGTTTTTGTTGGCAGTGGTTAAACAAGATCACAACAACGGGTCAATTAGTCCTAAGAATCCATAAGACCACAGTTGGATTGCGTCCGACTCGGTCCCGTCTGGGGAGAGAGATGCGAGATCTGCGACCGCAAATGAACTGGTACTGTTATCGAAAGAATACGACCAGACCTCTGAATAGATATCTACTAAATTTTCAGAATATGGTACTTATATACTGCAAGATGGGTGCTTACTGAGAGAGGCACCTCTAATTGACGTCCATAAGCGACTTTGCGCTGCCTGTAGGTTGTTCACGAGGTCCGTGTTTGTACACCATGTTGGTTGAACCGTTGGAATGGGGTTGATATCGACGGTGGTTATGTTAAGGTTTGAGCAAAGGCTCAGATGCTTGGCAATACCTCCCGCCATCAGAGCTTGCTGAAAAGACCTGACAACAGCTTTAGTCTGGCGAGACGGAAAAGAGAAGAAATTGCGCACCACACTACGGTCCCATGGTAAGCTGTTCTATCCAAAACGTGGACGTTTGTTCGATTAGAGTCATAGGCAGGGTTTGCAACAACCATTCCAATGTTAGTGAGGAGTCCTGCGTTAGAAACAAGTCGCCTCTTAAATATGACTTCGTTTGCGGATGTACTTATTACCAACATACCTCGAGGGTAAGGTGTCAGTGCATCTATAACGTGCTGCAAAAATACAGCACTAAGGTTGGTTCCGAACATCAGATTAAAACTTAAATCCGAGTTGAGGACCTAGACCGCAAACCCGTTGTCAGAATGAATCTCGAGGCAGAAAAACAAATCCGGCACCTCAACTGGCGTGCCATCGGCCCTTAGTGACAACGCGTAGAAACTGGTATTTGCCCCCGAAGACGTCGATGAATTACCAAGTAGACTTGCATTCAATTCCACTTCTTCGATGAAGTCCTCTAAGCGGGCTTCTGCAATGTCCGCATCCACAGATACTTCGAACATTGTAGGAGCTATATTTTCCCATTTCTCGGCCATAGACACTACGTCCACTTCTTGATCCAAATCGAGATTCGAGACGTCTAGTATCTCAGCAGCGGATAGAAGGGCTACAGCGCGAAGGCTAGCGGGGACGAGAGCCACGTTGACGTCGAATGGAATGGGGCCGTACCCGGTACCTTGATTGCTGTCTCGCCAATTTCCTACTGGCTGTCCAGGTCGAAAAGCAAGTAGATTAGCTGGAGTTGGAGGCTCTGCAAGGAAGAAAGAAAGGGCGCGATTTATGTTATAGGACGCAATCCTGTACGACGTTTAGAAATACGAAAGTGATATGAACGCAACGCACCTATTTGTTATATCATAGTATGTCCCGTTTTGCAGAGTCGCACGCTTGGCTAAAAACTGAGACGACCTATTGCGCCCTTGAGGTAAGTCAAGGAAAAAATGGGCCATCGTAGGTAATAAGTATAGGTCCGTATCAATCATCTGAATTTGAAGTGATGCCACAGAATTGATCATCCAGCGCACGATCTGTTCCATGATATGCATACCTTATAATCGTAAAATGGGGTATTTCCTAGTTCTGGCATCCCATTCTCAATATTGACCTAGCATATCAAATCAATCACTTTGAGATTCTAGAGAAGCTGATCACAAACTCACGAAAGATGCATAATCGCCTACAAGGCCACAATTACAATATGAACATAAATACGAACGATGATCAATGCACACCTATTGTTTCTTCATGACACAGTGCCCCAGTTGTGTTGGCTCTTTCGATGACGGCGGAAAGAACTGTTTCGATTGCGTCTGAGCTCATGATGGGCATTAACATTCGCAATGCAATCATGGTATCGCGGCCGAAATACTGTGCATTAGGTCAGATATTCCCCAGCACTCCATCTCAGCTGATTTATATTACAGTCAAGAATCGCCATCCACCGGCAGTGAATTTCTCCTCAAATGCGAGGAACGAAACCTATTACATTATTAGCGTGCCTTTACGGTTCAGAGTCAGGAGCATCATGCATTCTCACCTGTTCTGAGATATTTGTCGCCAACTTTGCGAATGCCGAACTTATCGGTGGTGTACTTGCATCTTGCGGGGGCAAGAACAAGTTGTCAGGGCTTAGGCCCGCAAGACTAGTCTCACTTGTCACTACCCGGATCCGGATGCGATCTGTCTCGTTCGCAGGGCGAGTGGGATTCCCTGCTGTCCGATGTTCCCCCTCTGGGATGTTAAGGGGCGGAGGGAGCAAAATATCGATTGTTGGTGGCGTGATCGTCCCGTCGGTGTTGGGGCGAACAGACAGACGAGCAAAGCTGCCTTGCGGTATAGATAGGTATAGGTCGACCGATTGAAATATTCGGGGTAGATCGGAAGTAGTGTTGATATATTTACGGTGAAGATGAACCTCGGTCGAGCTGTAGGAGGCAAGGGTGTAGTTGAATATCTCGTGCATTGTGCCCGAACCTTCCACGTAGTCTGTCGGCAACATATCCCAGTGAATGATTTCGAGAATAGATGATAGTGGTATTCTTACTGACCTCTCATAGCACGCACAGCCCCAATGATTGTTACGCCAAAGGTTGCATTCCTAGTGAACTGTAGATCAGCTTGAATCCCTCGGCTCACACCATTCACCGTGGCACTTTGTAGAGTCCCATTTACCAATTGCACGTTCAGTGATTGGCCGCTATCTTTTGGTAGAAAGTATACTAGGGCGCCGTTGTTTCCGGCTGGAAGAGCTGCTACAAAACGTCTGGGAGCGTTGGTGATTGGCGGAGAGTTGGTTAAGAGTAATTGTGCGGTGGTAACGTTGTCGCGATAGAAATAGTTGTCATTGCTGCCACTTGTAACATGGAAAATCGTAGCAGAAGATGTCGGTGGCTTCGAAGGTGGAGGCAAGGATTGAGTCGAGGCAACAACTGCCAACCCAGTCAACGACAAGATAGAACGCCGCAATAGATGTTTGAGAGAGACCCCAATCATACCGAGACTGTTGAGCGGAGACAGTGCTCATCTTGACTTTATGCTACCTCACTACAGGACGTCAGCTGAGCAGGGAGTGGAGTGAAGAGTGCCTTCTCCTACTCGACACCGCGTGTAGGCGAAGTCTCATGCCTGGACTCTTCAATGTTTTGCATCAGAATTTGGGAAAACGATCTGGCAAGCGGCGTTGGAAGGCGGTGGAGTGATCGTTTCCATAAATATAGGCCTAGTCAGCTGAAATAATTCGATGACGCGCATGACAAGCCTGCTCAGCAGCAACAGAAACGACTCAGAGATTTACATAGCATCCAATCGAGATCAGTTGATCAATTCAGAGCTGTGAGCGAAGCACGGGAAGAACTCCGAACTTGATAGCTGTTCTATGGTAAGCAGATACGACCAAGGACGTGAGAAAGAAAGGAAACACCAAGGACACACGAACAATGAAAATCGCGGCCCCTGCCATCTACGTCGTTCATCTTCTTTTTGAGCTGAGGTATCATATGTTCAGAGATCCCCATTTTGTCGAGAACTCGGCCAAGTTCAAATTTTAGTGAAAGCGCCCATGTTTGGAGTGCGGAATACTTGACTGATTTGGATGAATCCGAGGAAGTGGTTCAGGACGAAGAGAATCTCACCATCACAAACGTCTGGACGGAGTTTTCGGAATTTGAATACCTCCCTATGTATACTACCATTTACTCAACTTCAATCAAGGGGGAGCGCCGAGCCTCTGAAAACTTTTCAAGGTCCCCGACTCCGTATTTTTGAAATAGAAGCTTCCTTGAAGTTACTATGTATGTGGCCTGATGCAATTTCTATTCACTTAACGCCCACCATGGGTTGCCCATCAGTGGGATCGACTTCTTCCTTGACGAAAGTTGATATCTTCAAACATATTAGCCAACACTTAGAGGGACATGCTCTGTCAGTCGTGCCTATAATGCAATCACAAATCTAACGTTCAACCATTAACAGAGACTCCAGATGTACTGCGTATCGGGCGCGCACTACAGTGCACCTTGGCAGGCTCCGCCGCTGGAATGCGACTCGTGGGGTGTCTCGTGCATATAATTTCCTCAACTACCCACAGGATTGCTTTCCAAATCTTTGATACCAGAATCAAAATTTGATGATCCCATTGAGCGGCATCCTTAAATGAGAATTTGCGAAAAATTGGTTTGTGTCAGACAGTCCGAAGATATCTTTATCTTTTATCTAAGCCTTAATAAAGCTTGTACTGACGAAGGTAAATTGAATAGGCATCTTTGTTGATCATTACAGATCAAGCGCTGATATTTGCAGGGCGGGCAGACCGTTGTGCCCTTCTGTGTGCTTCGAAGTTCAGAGCCTTGATTATACAATTCATTCGTGCATATGCTACTTATGTTAATATCAACGATTGCGCAGCGCACATGAAACGGAGATCCCAATATTCTACCACAAGGTCGGTCTCAAAGTTGATGGTTCGGAAGATAGCCTGAGGTGGTATGCAAACTAATGATAATTTTCCTTGTGATAGATCATCATCTCGGCAGGGTGCGGCTAACGAGTGGGCCAAAGGTGAAGAGCACCAAGTTTATCTTGCGACTAACTTGGAATGTGACCAATAGTGCACTATATTGAAAGAAATTGACAGAGGACATAGGAATGATGAAATATCCTTGGTAACCTGCTCTGCGCTTCGGATTGATATGTAACACGGGTGTCGTTGAAGACAGCGAAAGCTTGACAGGAGCTTCGAGGCGATCTGCAGTGCGTCATATCAAAACGGAGCGCTGAGCGCTTATATTCAGGCACGCTGTTGCACCACCCCAAGCTCTTATGATTAGATATCATCACGATTATCTTTGTCAAGAACATGAAATTTAAAAATTTAGGTAAATGAACGGTGCTATCAACGAGATTATGTAGTGCTTAGATATTAGTATTGAAGACAGGTTCCAAACGATAAGAAAAAAAATTAATCAAATCAGTAATGTATAAAATTGAGCCTCCAGTGGTTCAACCTGTGGCAAGCAGCAGAGATATTGAAAGCGGCCAATAAAGGGGAATTATCTTGCTGCAAAAGCAATTGAGGAAGATTAGGCAATGAAAGCGGTGGGGCGGGTCGGTCTTCTGCGTCTAATTTCCGGAGCGAAGTGGCAGCGAGTGTCTGCCTGATAGTGGATCTCGATCGAGGTTGGATTTTCGCCCTTGGTTTCCTTCTCGCACCATTCGTATATCACCCTCTCTTGGTCGAACTGGTCGCCGCATATATATTGAATTGAATCCAAGGTCGCAGATGGGATGTTCATGCAGCTCGAAAAGATATTGAAGGATTTTCCTGGTTGGATTACTCGTATTGTGGTATGACTGCTTTCTCCATCTCCGCTCTGGTTTTCTGAGGCAGGTGATTGGGCTGAAAAAACTCGGCGCCCGGAATGGAGAGCATCACGGAGAGTTTTGGAAGGGTATTTTGCGAGATGAGGTAGAGCAGTTTGCAGATAATTAGAGGTTTTCTGCCCAATGGGAGGCTCGGCGAAGGAGCAATGCTCTGTTTTGACGGACGCGCCCTGCGCGTATTCCGCCTCAATTGAAGTGGAGGGCTGAATGGCGAGCAATCTCCGGGATGCTGGTCGTTTGGAAAGGTCGTAGCGCTGTGCGTCCATAGGCGAAGAAGATGAGGAACTCATTATAGTTGCGTAGAATATAGATAGAAGATAGTGTAAGAAGGTAGGCTCGTATGAAACGCAGCAGGTCGTGAAACGTGGGTTCGATGGGCTGCTGATGCAATGTGTCTGGCTTTTTATACGTGGAATGCATAAGGTGGCATGGAAAGCGTAATGGCCGACTCGCGGCCATATTGCATTGTTTATATGGCCTGTGAAGACATGCTTGACCGTGGCAGCGAGCCACAATCTTTTTGGGCCTTCAAGGTGGCTAGATATGGCCAGCTAGACGCTTCACGGTCGGGAAAAGCGTGTTTGTCCCGCAAGGAGCACATGTGGCACTGCTGCAAGAACGCATTGATGGCACACGCACCGCGCAGCCTCGAGGCCTCTGCCAGTGGCATCTCCAGTGGAGTTCTATAAAAGAGAGATAGGTGTCTTACCGATGCCTTCACTTTTGACCCCAACACCAAAACGATGTATTCTCTTATAACAAACAAATCCGCCGTGTGGGCCAAGGGAAAGGATGCAATCGTCAGCGCGTTCATCATCAAACGTGTAAGCACAGTAGCCCTTTCAGCGATTCAGTGTTAGATGACCTTATATTATCCTGATTTCATAGGCCCTTTCATCCCCTAACATTTTGGTATATCCTGAGAAGAACGCGACTCCCTTTCCGAAGGAATTACAGGAGCGCGCGGCCGCAGTGAAGCAGCTTCCGGCCCCAGAGCCGAGCGATAGTCAAGTGTGCTATGTTTTGAGGAGAGAAAGGATGGTTTTGACGGAAGCTCGTTACGTATATCTGGAGGGGTCGAAGGTATGTACGGGGAACAATATTCCAAGCATTGTTTCTGATGCTAAGCTCTCACCTTGTTACACAGAAAGTGTAAATTGCACACCTGCCACTATTTCGTCTTTGGACCAGGGAAAGTTATGAGTGGTTCTTTTTATCTTTATTCTGGTTATGTCAAATTGTTTGCTGCAGTGAATATTTAGAGTGCCTCGTCGAGCCGTTAATCAGTAAAATCTGAAATGCCAAAATCCCTTCGAATGACCCATTGTCTGCGCGTGCCCGGCTGACTGCACTCCGCACACATTTTAGATGCAAAATGTCTTGGAATTAAGGCAATGACAAGTTATGACAGTGACTGCCTGAGGAGCCTAGAATTATTGTTCAGCTAGATATGTTTGGCAGCAACTCTCCTTCAGAGGCTTTGCTCTCAGCGCTGCCGGATGGTCAACCCTGAGTAAGTTGCTACGGCATGTTTTTTGAGTTCAGCTCACAAAACGGGTTTGTCTCATTGACGTCGTCGTTGTATAAATTGACGTCGTCGTTGTATAACTGTAGTCCTCCGATATCGTTTGGCACCTTGGGAAAGTCTGCATCATGATGTTGAGGGGGTTCTCTCGTAATATACTTCCAAGCGCCTTATTCATTTTGTCTACGACGCTACTCTGAATCGATAGCGGTAAGGTGCATGGGATGATGTTGGGATGCGATCCTCGTATAAGAAATGGGACGGAAGGTGAGCTCGATTCGTCGTCGCAATGTTTTGATAGAATGCTGAGGAAGCAGTAGTAAGTATCGCAGCACCGTTTCGACGTCCCAATCTCACGTCTGTAGCCCTGCTATATAGTAGCAAATGTCAATTTCACGAATAAGCAAGTAGGATCAACTTTCACCTTGATGTCAGAATGCTGCAATGGCCAACGCGGTCCGCAGTGGGTGTCATCAAGCAGGGTACCCAAGAAGGTTTCGTAGTGTAATGTACCATTGAAATTGTCTTCTTCGGCCAATGTAATGAAAAATTGGTCTTGAGGTGGTTTAGGGTACCGTTCGAGTAGGTCCGCAATTCCCTCGGCAATACGGGCCATGAGTTGGGGGTCAGACTTGCCTTTCTCCGACATGAGGTCGGCATGGACTGACGTTGCGATAGGATCAGGCGCGTCAAACTTCGACATGGAGACTATGGCGCTCTTACTGAGCCAAAGCGGTCCTTCCTCAAGCCGTCACATGCATTTTTAGCGAAGCGATGAGATCGAGCAGCGCGTCGTGCATCGGTGATAGCATTTTCGAGGAACACCATGATCTGGTTGTTGGATATAATGTCGAATCGATTGGCAGACGCATCGTTTGTTGGCAAGAGCCCTGGAAGGGTGAAGAGTTTGGTCCACGGAAGGACTTGGATTTCTGAGGGACTTGAAGGGAGCAAGTATGTGTATACGCGGCCGAGTTCCCGCTTCCGTTTGAAGTCAGCTTGATCGTAAGTTGGCTTGCCGTACGCAGATAAAGACCGACTGCTCATCGTTGTCAACGAGCTCACAACTTGGCGGAAAGGCTTCGAGATGCCGAAGAAGAGAAGGTGGAATTCGTGGCATGTGGCTTCGCTGTATAGTTCATCAGCCGAGGATGGGCGGGGTCCATCTGTCGAGGATGTATTCTTGGCTAGGCGTAGGATATTCGGGGCTTGGTTCAGCAGCAATTGCCATTTCGAGCCGGAGCCCATGCCCGATAGGATGTCGAGGAAGTCAAAGTCGTTCTCCACCTTTTTTCTGGTTGCGGAGTTTGCTATCTGCGCAGGCTGCTTGCTTGGTTCGAAAGTAAAATTGCCCAGGTTTTCAAGGGCTTCGTTAAGGTCTTCGATATACTACTGGTTTGAAGTTGTCGGTTCATCTTTCGGCAGCAAAGAGAGAGCGTGTATAGGTAAATGCGTTCCATTTGTTGACTGCAGGGATCTTTCCTGTAGGCAAGCAGTTGACTTAAGATCCAGAGATGCAAGGCCAATGTTGGTTCCTTTCTAAGATAATCAATATACGTGAGCTTATGTCTCACTGTGGGAAGTAAATCTGAAAATACCAATTGCTTTCTAAATGTTCCATATAGTCAGGTAACGCCTCGAACTCGGGTGGCGCCTGTGGCGTAATGATAGTAGGTACTTACTGATACCGTCCAGTCCTCACGTCGTTCTTCGCAGAGAAAATGCTGAAAATTTTGCTGAGTGTCCATAATGTCTTTATCTGAGTTGGTCTCTCGCCATTAATGAGATGGGCAGAGCAAGCTATAACACCGAGCGAATTGTCTTGATACCGGGCTACGTGCTCGTCAGAAACACGATGAAAGGGGGAATAATTGGTTGAGATGGCCACGAGGTCGTGGTCGGCGACAGCTAGATAGGCAAAGGCGTTGGAGACCCTAAGTTCTCTACGCTCGGCGGACCTCCAATTAACATCAGCATTGGTATTCGCAAAGCTAACAGCAGGGGAAATGGTTGCCCGGAGGGTCGTGGAATGGATCCCAACATCTTTGTGATAAGTCGAAAGGCCAGAATGTTGTCAGGGACAACACTAGATTGGGAGGTGGACTTTGTGCTGAAGATGCCTAACGCGTATTGAAGCAATCGGTGATGCCATGCAGGCTCAACAGTCTCTTGCTCCCCCTCCCCCTCCCCGTCCTCGTCCTCCGACAAATATTCTTCGTCATCATTGAGATCTTGTTCGCGTAATTTCAAGGAGAACGGGTTCCATTTTTGAAGTGTATTGCTGAGATGCATGGTGATAGGCTGTGATAGGTTCGGAAGGACTGCCAGCAGAAAGAAGTGTAACGTCGATGTTACATACGCAATAAGGCTCTGACCCGCAAGGCCGGAGCTGCCCAGCCGTTCTTACTACGCGCGCGTTCGTTGCAAAAGGCAGGCGCGTCGCGAAATAGTACCTGCATAGTTGCGGTCCCATATCAGTGATACCCATGCCGCACGCTTCAATCGCGAGCAGCGCCGGCGTCGGCGCGTATCTTTTGCGTGTTCATTATCGGGCGGGTGATGAGTGACGAAGGGGCGGACAGTCGGGGAGGCGACGAATCCAAGATGAATCTTGGGGGGAAGAGCGTGGGAATTTGATGTTTCCCATTTGGTGATTCCGGTGCTTGCGGGCGCGCGTCCGGGTGCGTTCCAACCATACCTATGTCTGATCCAAACCGTCTACCTGCCAACTTCAAAAGCTTGTATCGGCTTTTCCTGCGCACAGCGTCCGCATCAGTACTGCATCATCCACGCGCCAGCAGAAATCTCAGGCGCCGCTGGCGACCCACGTTCGATGATGCGGCGCGTGTGACGCGAGAAGTTCAACGGGAACATATATACGAGTCTGAGTCTGGGAACAAGAAGGGAGGAGTGGAGTGGCTGAAGCTGTGGCACGAGCGCAGTAAGTGCCTGTCTAATCGCACTGGCGGCCATGGTGAAGCTGACTGACGCGGCAAGTGGATAATACTCTTGAGTTCCTCTATACATCATCACATTCGCGGGGAATTCCAAACCTAATGACGCGGGCGCTATCGTTTGCCATCCAAGAAGAACGCCAGCGGGCTTTGGCCAAGCTACACGCTAGGCCGATATGGAAGCCTTCCAATCCTCAGGCTGCAAGTGAACGTCTCAGAAAACTGAAAACTGTCGAAAAGCGGATGGAGCAAGAAGTGATGGAACACAATTCATTGGGCGCTTTGAACGAGCTTCTCCAGATGGCCGAAGCAACCAGCAACCTCACTTTGGGGACGAATACAGTGCCGCTTGGGCGTTATGTTTATAGACGGCCACGGAAATAAACGCTTGCTGTGCAGCGGCGTCCTTCGACAGATCCCTCCATACCAATACCCCTCCATCCAACGTCACGACCATCGGCATGCTAAATAAAAAAACAGATCTGAGTCTCGAGATGCTGGTGTTACTGGTGGGCTTGATGTTTTCATGTTGCCTCTGTGCTGGCATGGGTGTGTGGCTCAATTAATTTTCCACACAAGTGAGCCCATTTCATTAGAACATCAGCGTCGACAAGTGTCAAAGTCTAATCCAGCTGATATTCTCCGTCGCGCTTCTGTTTGCGGGCCCGTCTATCCGCCCTCACAACTTAACAATGCGTGTATCTCCCCTCGAGCGGATCACCACTCTCTCTCCCCAGCGCTCTCCGTATCCAACCCCGGAATCCGGAGCTGCACACTGCATAGCTCTTCGAATTTGTGTTGCCTTTTTTGTCTTCATAATGCTAACCGCGGTTACAGTTCCATCCTGAAAAGGACCGAATCGTTTTTCTGTCTATGGGAAACTTAAGGACGACTAGCTGAAACTGGACAGCGCTGTTCATCACTTCCCGATGATGGAATCTGGTCTCCACGATCTCAACAATTGAATGTTAAATTCGATACTCGGGCGGGAAGGCACACCAGACACGGCGGAGGGCTGGTCTTGGGCCAGTCTTGATACATATAAAGATCAGCTCCACCGGAATATGTTTACTCGCCCTCTTCGCTTCAACTTCAGGTGTTACCTGCCTTTCTTTATTGCTATTCTTCGTCGGTCTTGTTGACATTTCCCGCCCATCCAAGAATGTCTGCCTCCTCATCGGCCGCATCCTCGCCTTCTTCTTCAGTTGCAGGACAACAGTCCCCTGCCTTGAAGGCAATGGACGACTACCAGGAAATTTTCGTGCCTTCTGCATCTACCTATGCGTGGGTGATGCAGAACCTTGAACACGTATGTAGCGCTTTCCGGTGCACATCGCCCACTGCTTACGAGACATGTTTCCAGATGGGACACAGCGATAAACAATACGACTCAGCAAGCAGCCCACCGGAAACACCGAGTCTCTACTGGGACTCCCAGCCGAGCACCGCAGAGCTCCCGGAGGCGGGTATGCACTCGGTCTTCGAAGATTGGGAGGATGATGCTGTCAGCGCGCCCACCTACGTCTCAGCAGTCATTCTCGAAGACGACGGCGCGCAGACGGTGGTCATCCCACCCGAGAGTGCTTTCTACCTTTCCCCGTCCCCGATAAAGCCCTTTGGTTATTCCTTCGACGACGACGAACCAGCAGAGGTCGCGGCTATCGAAGATAAAGTACCGAGTGTCACGCTCACTCCCCCGAACACAAGCGCCGTCAAGGGGCTCGCCCGCGACGGCGACTCGCACATTCTCAACGTGAAGGGCCTCGTTCTGCAAATCAACACGGTGTTCTTCCCATCTATAGAGACGCCGCTGACATCTATGTTTTCAACATCCGCACCCCGGGTATCTGATGATGCTTCATGGGCCCCGAAATGCAAGCCGGGGCCTGATGTGCCACTGGACTGCATTTGCACCGGTGACATCAGCCCATCGGCCGAGGCCTGGGAGGAGGGGGTATGCCGTTTCACATATGTCCCATTTGCAGTCGTGGCTGATTCTATCAAATGCAGTTCTGGTCCCCCATAGTCGTCGCGCCGTTCCTCAGCGCTCCTTGCTATTGACGACCCGACGCGTCCCGACACTCATACACGATCCTGGTTTAATTTAATGTATTGTTAGCCTGGTGCCTTTGGTGGCCACGCTTTGGTTTGTTTCAACTTCCGTCTAATTCCAGCGTACCCACCCTCTTTAAACTTAGTTCTCCCTCTTTATGCGGAACTCTTTTCCCGTCCGCCTTTGCTGTAGCGTCACTCGTGTATCATATATGCACTTATATCCAACGCTATCCCCTCCTTTACTTTTACATGCCTCGCATCCACGTTGGTAGATAAGGCTGTGTTGTAAACTACTGCTATTAAAAAGATCTTATCCCCACCTCATGCCGGGCTTTCGCCCATTGTTCTCCAATGCGGCTGTTTATCTTAGCTGAGTTATATTGGTTCTCTATCGTAAAAGGAGATGTCGATTCGGATCCTTGGGACGAGTGACGAGTGACTGATACGATAAGGTGTGTTTCTTCGAACCCGTGTTCAATTCACGATGCTTCGGATTCTGCCGCCATACACACCCTGGGCATGGGACTTTTACAGTACGGGCCTCGAGGCCGGAAATACTACTCATGGTTGATTTTTAGCGGTTTGGCTGCTACACACCACATCAGCGCAGGCTGCATGCCTCTCGTCTGCTAATCAACGGCGAACAGGCGCACTGCGCTGTCCCCTGGGTGGGTGCAGCTGCGGACTCGTTGCAGACGAGGCACTGACCTCACTTCTCAGGCATTCATCGACATCATTTATCAGCCCGATGTCGACACCGTCACCCGTTTCCGATGAGTCGACGACTACCGAAGGGTGCGCATCCTGCGGGATCGACGCCGTTGATCATTATGCTCATTTAACACAGGACCGTGCTGCGTGAATTCGTCGACCAGGCCATCGCCCAGAAGCGGGTCGCCACCATGTCCCCACGTTCTGCGCTCCTTTCCCAGTCGTCCCTCCAGGCGCCCACCGCAGAGGCGCGCTCGTCCCAGGCTACGAACGAGGGTGGCGATACAGGGCGTCAGGTCAGGAAGCGCTCGGCGGGCAGTCGCCGCTTGCGCGGCATGGAGGTTGCGAGGCCAAGCACCCTCGCGCAGCTTATGGACGTAGACATCTCCCGCAAAGATCCCAAAGACGAGGTGCTACGCCTGCGCGAGATTCTCAAGACCGTGGAGAGGCACTCGGTGCTCGAGGCGCGGCGCGCGAAGGAGCTCGAGCGCGCAAACCAGGAGGCAGAGCGGCGCATGCAGCTGCTCGCGGAGACGCAGTTCAAGGAGAAGCAGGAGGCGCTGAAGGCTCAGCAGGAGGTGCGCCTCGTGCAACTGCAGCTGCAGAATGCCCAGGAGGAGATCGAGCGAAAGCAGCGCGAGATGCGGAGGGTCGAGCGTCAAAGGGACGAGGCCGAGGCCGACGCTGCGCGGGCGCGGGAAAAGGCCAGGAAGCTCCATGAGCAGACGGTCGCTGCTGCTGCCCGGGAAGAGGGCCGGCGGCTTGGCTTCCAAGCTGGGTTCGACTATGCTAGCCAGGAGCGCCGAATCCTGGCCGCGAGACGACCCGCAAATCCGCCTGCCAAGCGGCGCACGACTCCTCGCAGAACGGATACTGTGGAGTCGCACACAGTGGAGTCGCAAATGACCGCCGGGAACAGCAAAGGCAAGCAGCGAGCCGTAGAACAACCGGCGCCCACAGTCATCACTTCTGCCTCTCGGCCCTTGCGCTCTGAGTTCCAGTCGCAGCAATATTCTCATTACGAGTATCCAGTATCACAGCCGTCGGTTTCTGAACGTCACCCGCCATCCGCACCGACCGGATTTTATGCGCCACCTCCGCCTGCAGCGAATGAGAACTTACCAAGTCCCGAAGATGAAATGTCTCCTTCACAAATGCAGCTTAAGTCTTTACCAGTTTATGACAACTACTCTGAGCGTCCTCCCTCAAGGAGATCTGGCCCGTCCCATTCAACCCCACACCGCCGCTTTGCTCCCCCTCCTGAAAGTCAACCAGACAGAGAGGAAGCCCCTCCGCCTCCCAAGCAACCTCTTCCGCCCCCCAATCAATACCTGCAAGCAAACCAGGAGCCTCCACAACTTAAAACACCGTCCATTCAGATATACGAAATCGACATACCCTCGGCAGAGCAGCTGAACAGGGAATACAGCTTCTCCCAAGAAAATTCCAGCGAGGCTATCCCCAGCATGCCGCGAGAGCAGTGGGTCCCCGCGGCGACGTTCCATGAGCGCCGGGGCATGCGTGCACCCCCAGCACTGAAACTGCCGCCCTCACAGCCACAGCCCTGGCCACTTGCTCCTAAAGCTCAGCAGCAACCTGCTAAAGCCGTCAAGTTCCCCAACATACTATCACGACCATCTTTACTTAAAACGAAGGAACAGGCGTCGTCGTGGTATCGTTCCCTCAGTTGGCGAAAAAAGAGTAAACCGGTGATTGACCCAATACCGGAGGAAGGCACGACGCCGATCAGTGCTGGACTTTTCACTGGCTCCACTTATGATGAGTCGCAGCCGCCCACCGCGACAGACCCGCCATACACCGCAGAGTCGCAGGGCATGTACGGAGGGCCTCACCCACCGGGAGGATCATGGTATCAAGCCAAGCAGCCACTACCGCCCGCAGGCCCGTCGTCGATGCGTAGCGGGTACTCAAGGGTGCGGGCCATCTCAGACGCGGCGTCGGTCTCCACGCGTGTGTCCCAGTTCGATCTTCTCGCGACGCCGCACCCGAACGCGCCGCCCGCGATGAGCGTGCGCAGCGGCAAGGAAAGCGCGCGCAGGCTCAGGGAAAAGGAGAGCTACCTCAGCGCGATCACTGAAGACCCGGCGAGCCGCAACAACACACCCTCCAAGGTGCCCCGCTCGTCGGAGGAGAATATGCGTTCCATGGCGTCGGTTCTTTCCCAGCCTAATTTTGGAAATCGGCCGGTGCAGCAGCAGGCATCCTACGGGACGCTCGACGGCACTGTGAGTACACACGTTCACAGCCTGCCATTCCGCGGGAACGCAATACTGAATTCATTATGACGCAGTCCCAGAATAGCCGGCGGCCGCGGCGCATGCCCCCAGCTATCGCGGTGCCCGATCCTGACCAAGAACTGGAGCCATTCGGGGTTGCCTACAATCGGGGGGCAGTCGCAAACGGATATCAGCCGTATGTAGTTGGGGCGGACCTGAATCGGCGGCCTTCCCGCATTTCTGAACGCACAACTCCAGACACATCCATTGGAATTGATGTTGTCCCGCCTGTGAGTTTCACACCTTGTCACACTATAAACAACTACTGATATCTATATCTATTATCTTGGAATGATAGTCGGGTTTTGCACCTGACGCCGCCCAGTCACCGCCTCACACGGGGCGCAATCACCTGAGCCCGTATCACAGTTACTCTGCCGCTGCGCCCCTATTCCAGCAGTCCATTGAGTCTATCCGCGTTCAGGCCTCGCGCCTCAACCCCAACGCTCCGGAGCGGCCACCATCCGCCGCAGCGTCCCGCAGAAAGTCGAAACAGAGTGTCACCGGCTATCCAGAGCCCCCGCAGGATTTGTACCAAAGAAGTCCAGCGATGAGCAACGCGCAGCCGCGCCCACCGTCTGCGGCGTCTCGGCCCGCCTCCTCTATGCACTCCCGCGCGCGTGAGCAATCTAACGGCGGCTACGACGAAGCAGACTACGTGCGGCCACCAACGCGGGGCTCAGCGCACCCGGAGAGCGTACGCTCGGCAGCGAGGCGCAGCGACGCAGACTTCGCGCGGCCACCAACGCGCGCGTCGATGGCTCCCGCACGTCCCGAGAGCGTGCGCTCGGCCGCGCAGCGCATTGCACCGCCCTACGCCAGCCAGACGAGCCTGAGCAACCTCACGGGCGGCGGCGGCGTGCTTGGACAGCCGCGCAACGCGAGCGCGTCGCGGCTCGTTCTCGCATCGCCCGTGCACCGCGTCGCGTCGAACACGTCGATGCGCTCCCAGGGCTCGTACGCGCGCTTTGACCCCCAGAGTTATGACGACCCGGCGTATTGGCCTGCGGACGGCCCGTCGCTACCGCCACCGCCGCCTCCTGTAGAGGAGCATATGGAGGGATACTTCGACCGTGTCCCGCCATCGCGCCCGCAGTCTGTGAACTCAGGGCTCTCGTACGTCTGAATACATGTCGGATTTCTTGGTGAATATTCTCTACACATGCATCCCGGTTTCTCACTTATTACATATTGTACACTTTCATCTTGTTTGATGTATCGCCCGCGGAATTCTCTATAGGATAGCATCTGTTGTACCCAGTAGTTACAAAATTTTACGTATATAATATGTTTGATATACAACAGCTTTCGAAACGCCTCATGATCATAGAAGTCAAAACAGGCCGGGCACTCGAAGTAAGGCGATGTATATTTTGAATTTATTGAGCTGAATTGAACACTGGGCATGTATGCAAACGGGTAAGAGGGGATAGACTAATTGTACATGATAAACTATACTAAGTAGCGCGCTGCATGATGTTTGGTAAATTGGACAGGTGTAAGTAGCAGAATGACAGATTACGCAAGGACCGTCAAAAGCGTGAAACATGGAAACATTACAAGCCGAAGTGCGAACTACATAAAAATTAAGATAAAAATAACAGTTCGAGAGGTACAGATCCAACTGGGCACGCAGGAATGGACAGATTATGGGTAGAAAACACGGGTCATATCCTGCATGACAGATGAACAAGATTAGCTGAGCTATATCAGTGTTGCAAGGCACTTCGCAACGCTTACTAGAGGACGGTCGCTAGACAGCTGCATCGCAAAAAGTAAGTAATCAATCAGCACGCCTTCTAGAAATGGAGCTAGAGCCAACTCGACGCACCTGCGGATTCTGGAAGTTGTTCATCTCGACGCAATCACCTTGCTGCACCTTCTTGCCGAGAAGCACCTTGGCCTTGTTGATCGCCTGTACTTTCTTGCGATATTCGCGCGCGCGCAAATGCAGGTCGACGTAGAATGCATGTATGTCGTGGCTGTGGTTATCTATCAGTGCCAGGCCATACCAATAATATATTAGGAGCACTTACCTGACGAGGGTGAGCAGGTCATGGTACGAGGGGTGGGGTTCCTTCGCTATAATGAGGTCAGCATGTAGAGCTAGGCGTATGAAAAAGTTGCCTACTCAAGATGCGGACAAGAGCCTGAAAGAAGTCAGCCGGTGGGCATGCGCGATAGACGGAAAACATACCTGTGTCATGGTGCAGGTTCCAGTTGCGTCTTCCCAAGTCAGCTGGCTGTCCTTAGACGAGGATAACGATATCTGGCAGCGGACACTTTCAGTATTGCACACTCGTACGTGCATGGGGTGGGAGAAGACCGACCACATCCGCTTTGAGCGCGTCCTCATACGTGAACAAGTCGTTGTCGCGGCAGTACCCCGTGCAGTACATCGCTATGGGCGACATGCACTGCTTTTCACGCTCGTTCGGCGAGTCGAGCCACGGTAAGGGCGACCCCGGCACGTCGGTGATGATGGACAGCGAAGGCGTGTGCCGTGCCGAATCCGCGCGCATCCAGGAGTCCCGCGAGCCCGAGAGTACGCCATCGATCGAGGTCCGCGCCCACTGGAAAACCTGCTTGTTCAGGCGTGGCGCAGGGCCGACCCGCGCTGAAATTTCTGCGAAACCATTGGGATGTGAATGTTAGGAGCGGTAGATTGGGGGGAGGCGGAACATGGGCTTACGGGCGTGCATGCGCTGGTTCCTGTTCCAGTTCGAGTTCGTGCGCCGCTTGCCCTTGTTCAACCACGGCACGTACACGCGATTGCACCGGAAATGCTTGAGGTCGAGGAGGGTCCCAGAGTGGCACGAGTCGAACACAGCCTAGTGGAGTGAGATATTGAGCGGGGCGATGACAATCCGGGGCGTGGTTGCTTACAATCAATGAGCTGCCTTGCGGCAGTGGCGCTGCGAGGTTGGCTCGGAGCTCCTGTGAGCCGTCAATACGGCAATGAACGCTGATAATTTTAGGTACGCACATCATCCTTGATCTTTTTTCCATCTGACGTTATGATAACTGGACACAATCGCTCGGGTTATTCTGGGCGTAACCAGTGCACGAAGAAACGCGGCTTACACTCATTCTTACGGTCCTCTTCCTCGATGTCGTCGGTATCTTCTTGGTCGGAATGGCCGGAATCTGGACGGAAGTTTGTCAGGCATTTTGCGACTTTCATGTACCTTCCAACATACAATGGAAGAAAAAGCGGTCATTCTCTTCCGCGTTCTTGATGAGGTTGTCGATAGCCTGCAGCTGTAGCCGGAATAAATGTCGGAACGGTACACAACATACTAAAAGATACGCACAATGTTGTCGCGGGTGGGTTGTACATTACACGGCTTGTCATCGTCGATAAGGATGGTGATGTCCTGCGGGTCGTAGTGATAGAGTTCTGAGGATGTCAGACGTGAGCGCTGGGACAAAATAAACAGGACTCACTAATCAGCAGATCGCGCATCGCTGCCACATCGCGATGTGGGCCCTTCAACGCTTCGCGGATAGTATCCTTACGCGCTTTCCGTTTCTTCAACCACTTCTTCTTGTCCTTCTTCCCGTCAGGCGAGCGCAGGCCGTCAGGCGACAGTGGGTCGGCCTCTTCGCGAATTTGCTGGATCCCAATCAGGAGGGCTTTCCGCTTGAACTTCTTCTCCACTACGACGGGCTTGGTCTCCGGTTCGACTGGAGACGAAACAGAGTTCTTCCACCTGTTAAGGACTGCCCGGTAGTTCATGATCTTCATGTTGTGAGATATGTAAGTAATGGGCGCGAGCTCGGGAGGGTGGTGGGTTGGTTGTTCTTGTCAAAGTGACATGAACTAAAAGTTAGAAGGGGGGATCTACACCGGCTTGATATAAGGCCAAGGCCAACACGGCAACGTTGGGAGGTTGGGTTGGACTTGAAACGCGCGTGGGGCTGTGCCAGATCTACGGGCGGCAATCGTCTTCAAACAAGCTTCATGCGGTGAGGAGCGGATAACACGAGGCAGCCTAGACGCATGAAGGTGGCGGCGAAAACCAGTCGAGAATTTAACAGCTGAGAGAATATGGCTTCAGAATAGACAGCTGGCACGGCCGCGAACAGCACCGAGGACGACGGAGATACATACTCACCGTTGTGCATGCCGAAATTGCTCAGGGTCCATCATCGCCCCGCCCTCGCCAATCACAACGATCAAAGTCACGGGAAATAACACCATAAAGTAAGTCAAGTGAGCATGCAAATAAGAGATTTCTTTCCAAAGGCGAGCTTTGGTGGTGTTAAATTGAGCTGTTCGAACGGTGAGAAAGAGGCATAAATAGAATATTTAAATAATGAAAAAGGCAGATTTATATTTGCCTACAGGAAAGAAATCGGGGTGATTGCTGAAGAAATGACATCTAAAATCCGAGAAAAAAGGGTTAAAAATTTATGCAACTAGCGAAATATTCACTGAAAGATGTTGGAGGAAGAAAATCAAAAGACGCAACGGAGACTGCGCAGATTCCAGAAGTGTAACTGAATAAAACCTCGTGACTCTCACGTGATTAAACATGCCCATCATGATTTGTCATTCAGATCAACGACACCGGCGCGTCGCGCGTGTGTTGGTGGCGTACAGTGGTCAAATGTTTCTCAAACTTCGACCATATCGACGAAAGGCTTATTAACCTTCAATGCCTACCAAGACTGCCACGCCACAACCGCAATCACAACCGCCCGCGTATCGACTCCTCTACCGTGGCGCGCTCGCGCTACCCGACTCGAGTCTCCTTCTCGACGGGCTCACATTCGGTGCGCGACTCAGCTCGCCTATGAAGCAGAAGCCTGGCCTACACGCGGATACGAGTATAAGCGCAGGCACCAGCAGCAGCTCATTTATGATCAACACGCCGCACCTCCTCGAAAACCCGCTCGCGCTTGCGCTCGAGAGTATGCGCGGGCGGCCGACGCTGCGCCTCGTTGGGAGCATCAAGATGGCGGAGGTGTATCTTGACGAGAGTGGAAGGGTGGAGATGTGAGTGTTTTCGTGTGTTATGTGGTGAGGTAGCCGGGGGATGCTGGTGCCGTCAGTGGGTGTACAGGCGCCGGTGTAGGCGGAGCCACTAGTGTACGCAAGGGTGCAGGCCACGCTGAGCGTTCGTATATGCGCGTGTTGATGTAGTGGAGGTGGAGATGGCAGTGTTGGTATTGATGGATTGCCATTGGCGGGTGCACTGGAATTGCCATTGAGATGTGCGTTAAGGCCAAGCAATGCTGACTGTCTGTTCGCGCGCAGGGACATCCATCCGCTCGCCCTGCTTTCACAAGTCTTTTTCGAGAACACGTTCTGCCTCCTCCCCTTCCCCCCTTCCTCTCTGCGTTCAGAGGTAGGGCTCAGAGTCGCGTTGGGGGATAGCGGTGCGTATTTTCGTATGTTGTCGTATAATGTCAAACGATAGAGCTCACAGCCTACCGCAGACGGGCCGGAGACGACACACATCGTCATCTACGCGGAGCGCATCGAGCGGTATAGCGTGGAGCGTGCGGAGTTGCCTGGCTCGCAGAGCATCCGCCTGCATGTCGCGCGCATCGCGCCCCGCCCACCGCCCGCGCAGCCGCGTGGACCGCGGCCGGACGACCCGATCCCACGGCGCCCGCCAGCACTCTTCGCGCGCACGGGGAGCATGCGGGGCGGGGAGCTCAAGCGCGCTGCAAGCGGAAATAGGCTGGCGCCACTGAAGCGGCAGAAGACGGTAGGCGCCGTCGCTGATCTGGGGAGTGAGGTGCGGCTTGGTGCGGGGGCAGGCGTGGAGGTAGGGATGTTCAAGGTGCCAGCGCTGCCTGCACAGACGAGTGGCAAGGGCAAGGAAAAGGAAAAGGAAGGGGACGTGTTTGGCGAGCCCGCGCAAGTCGCCGATACGGCGCTGGAGAAGGCGAACCGAAACGTAAGTTCATGGTGTGTTGTTCGCCTCGCGCTCAAACCCACCTTTTTATTTAGGTCATCAAGCGGCTGACGGTGGAGTACCTGAGCCGGGCGCGCGACCCGGCGGATCCCACGCGCTACTTTGACAAGGCACACCCTGAGTTCAAGGAGCTGTATGGGCATATTTACCGCGGGGTTGGGTTCGCACTGGTCAGTTATTGAGTCCATTTGGGTATGCGGAGTGCTGACACTGGTATAGAGGGGGGAGATGAGGACGGCGAGCGTCGAGATCAATATGGTCAATCGGCTTATTGATAAGCACGCGCTGATGTACCTCCCGCGAAGTAACGGGAGTGAACGATGAATGTTCCTGGTAGTTGGTGCGCTGTTTCTGCCGACATTCTGTATATTTTGCTCAAAAAAATACATACATCGCCTGTACTATACAGAGCCATTACACCGCCCTCGCTCGTCGCTCCATGGGCCGCAGAGCGTAATAATCATCGCCATCAAATTCCCATGCACAGGCGCCCATTGGATTTCCATTATAAGGAAGGGCCCGAGCACCTGGGCCACAAACACCCCACAATCCCCCCCAGCCACTTCAGATTCCAGAATCCCCCGTCCCTCACGCAGCGCCCAGGCCGCAGCGAATGTCAGAGTCCATCGTCCTGGACAACAGCACCCTCCTCAAGGGGCTCGTGCCCGCCCTTCCAACTTCGCCCCCCGACGTCGCCATCGTCGACAGCGCCCTAGCGACAATGCACTCGCCGACGTCGAGCACGGGCTCCGCCTCCGTCCTCGAGTGGAACTCGAATTCAGATAGTGAACTGTTCAACCTCTCCTCGCCCGCGAGCGCACCTGCTCCAGATGGGTCGCCGCTATTCTCGTCGTCGCCGTTCAGCACAGCGCCCTCGCTCGTTGGCTCGCTCGGCACGCCGGCGGGGGCAAGCGACGAGCGCTATCGCATGCATTGGCCCGAGATGGGATATGATAAGCGCCCGGTTCCCGCTGTCAGCGCTGGTGCCACTGCCAGCATCATCACCAGTACCAGCAGCCCCGCCTCCACCAGCCCCAGCACCAAGCCCACCAGCAACACCAGCCCCACAAGCGCCGTCGCCGCCGACCCCTCTATGCCCGCACCGCACGAGCACCCCGCGGAGCTCAACGCGCTCATCGAGCGCATGTTCCTGCACGCCGCGGACATACACGGCCCCGTCGGTCAGTGGATGGCGACCGAGGCGTTCCCTGCTCCTGTGGCGCCCGCCGCCGCTGGCGAGGTGGTCGCTAGGGAGGATCAAGATGAAGTTGTGTCCGAGTCGGAGCCGGAGCTGCTGGACACGTCGGTCACGGAGGACAGCTCGATGACGACCGTCGTCCCGAGTGCAGCTGCCATCGCAGGTACACCCGCCGTCCCTATGTCGTTCTTCGACCCGCCCAGCCCGCCTCAGTCTGCCTCGGTGGGAGTGTCGATCATCTCTATCGCGGAGTACTTCAAACGCAGGGCCGATGAAAGGAGGCCACCACTCACCGATGTTGAAATTAGTGATGCTCTCTGGGAGCATAATTACATTCACACGCAATCGCGCGCCACGAACGTTGCAGTCGCGACAAGAGATAGAAAGCAAGAAGATGTAGAAGAGGAAAGCCAGCAGGCAGCGACCCCCCGCTCGGCGCTGAGCTTCTTTTCCCCGCGGGCGGCGTCACCGTCTAGCAGGGTCCCAAGCTCCGCAGCGTCCCCCTTCAGCGCACAATCCCCATACAATCCCTTGCGAATGAACACGGAGACGTATACGAGCACGATCCCATCCGATGCGCCGGGTAGCGCGCACTACAGCCCCAGTCCGAGTCCGAGCAGCGTGATCCGCTCGTCGCCCGCGCCGTCGTTCGTCACTAACAACACCACCACCAGTAACCACAACGTCTCAGCGAGTGCCGCACGAACCGCGTTCGACCTGCCGGTCGTGTACTCCCTGTCTCCCTCCCCGTCGCCGTCGCCTCCGATGGCGAAGATGACGACGGGGCGCACGAGCGCTTCTGCCGGCGCCGGTAACTCATTCGGCCGGGACTTTGGGCCGATGTTGTCCGCGCCGCCCGTCCTCGGCCTCGGCGCCGCAGAGATGGGGAATGCGTCGAAAGCACTGCCTGCGACGGGCGCTCCGCAGCGCCATGCGACTTATGCGTACCCTCCCGTACTCCCGACGTGGCTCCCGCACCCGCCGGCCCTCGAGTTCCGCAATGCTCTGAAGGCTGCGCGGGCAGTGCCTTCGCCCTCGCTGCCTTCTCCTCCTTCGCCCTATTCGCCGACGCTCACGTCGACGCTCCCGCCGCCGGCGCCGCCGTTAGTGACTGGGTCAGACGCGTTCAGGAGGAATACCAACGAAGAGAAACATCCACTTGATCTCCCGAGCATCCGGACGTGGCTCAGCCAGCAGTACCGTCCGGGTACGAGTGTGCACCCGCCGCCGGCGAATCTGCGGTCAGCACCGCCTGCAGCACAGGCTTTTGCACAAGAGGCTGCGTCTGTGGGGATACCGCCGCCACGACCAGCGCCCGCGCTCCCAGGGAACGACGGGGCGGGGACTACTACTGCGGGGGCTACGGCTCCGCGCCGCCCGCGCCCGCCGCTGCCCGCCGTTCCTATTTCCGCGCCCATGTCTGTACCGGTGTCTATGCTTCGTGGGAAGGAGCAGCAGCACACGCCGCAGTTCGCAGCGCTGCGCGAGCTGCCGTTGCCCCTGGGACCGGCAGAAGTGAGAGCGGGTGCGGGTGCGGGTGTGCAGGCGCCGCCGCCGCCGCACACGCCGTTCGTGTCCTATGCGCAAGCGCTGCCATCCACTTGGACGGGCCCCGTCGTTCGCGGGGCGTCGCCCAGTCTGCCGGCGTCGAGCGACGCGTCCAGCCCGCCACCGGTACGCTTGCGCGCAGCGAACGCTTATGCCAATACAAACACGATGACGAACGCGACGAACACAAGCGCGAGCAAATTTTGCGGGTGGGGCCTTGGCAAGGCGTCCGCGCCGTCTGCCTATACGTACCCGAATGCGTACCGCTCCCCGCCCACGCCCGCACCCCCCTTGCGCGAGGCGCGCTGGTGGGGCGCAGGCCTACCGGAGGATTCGGATACGATGAGCGCGTCGGACGACTTCCCGCCCGTCCCACCCCCTGCGCCCATGCGTGGCGGGGCGTTCATCCCCCCTACCTCGCCCACACTCGCGCCGCGGGGCACGGCCACGCCGCCCGTGCCGCAATGCCTTCCGTACGGCGCGTACATCCCATCGACGCCGTGGGGAGGCGGGCCGTCGCCGCGCGAGCGCGAGCGTGAGCGCAGGCTGCGCTTTGCTCCCCCGGCGCGCTCGTGGTACGGGCCGCCGCCACCTGTGCCGGTTCACGCACCGTCGCCGCCGTTCTATGCGCCCCCTGTGCCGCCTGTGAGGCCGTCGCCTGGAATGGCTCCAGGGATGGGCATGGGGACGCCGGGCATGGGCATGGGTATGGGCATGTGGCCCACACCGGAGGCGTGGTACATGCACTCGTCGCCTGCGCCGGTCATTCCGCCTGCGGGGTGGTATACTACTGTAGCAAAGTATGCGTTCACGGACGCGACGGTTGTGTTTAGGGTGCGTGGTCTCTTGTCTGAGTGCAACCGATGCTGATTTATTTTTTGGGTGTAGGTCGAGACGTTCTTATTCAAGGTTCACCGCCACTTTTTCGAGCGCCACTCGGACTATTTCGTCCGCCTACTGTCGGCGTACGTGTTCGGCGATGCGAGCCATGTCTTCCTGCCCGACGTGAAGAAGGCAGACTTCGAGTGTCTGCTATCGCTATTCTACCCTGAGTACGAGTCTATGCTCTTCACCATATTTTACGTGACACTAATCCCCAACATAGGAACCTGACTACACCCGACATCACTTCCCTTGCGGGCTGGACCGCCGTCCTCTCTCTCTCCCTGCGCTGGGAGATGGCACAGCCGCGCGCCCTCGCTCTGTCCCACATCGGTACGCTCGCCTCGCCGATGGAGAAGATCGCGCTTGCGCACACCCATTCCCTCACACCGGCCCCAGTGTGGCTGCTCCCCGCGTACAAGGCGGTCTGCGCAGCGGGCGCGCCGCCCGCACGCCATGAGGTCGAGGGGCTCGACGTGGGGATCGTGTGGGGGATCTGGGAGGTGCAGCATGCGCTGGAGCAGGGTGGACGCGGGCGCGAGGTGTATGAAGAAAGGGACAAGAGGGTTGAGCAGCTTGTGCGGGCGAGGTTTGGGCCTTTTGACGGGGCGACGCCTGCCGCGGGTGCGAGATCGGCGTTTGTGTATTAGGCGCAGAGCGGTACTGCGTGCATCTTGGACGATGGAAATTTTGTTTCTCTGCTTTTTCGTGTACCATTATGTTTGTCGTTCTGTTTTCCCTGTTTTCTTTGTCGCCAGTTTTGTAATTATTTAAGTAAACGCCGCCTGCGAGGGTAATGTTCGCTTCGCCATCCTAGTTGTATGGTAATTGTACGTCATAGACAAAAAAAATTGTAGTGATATTCTAGGGACATAAATTATAGTAATTGCCAAAACGGCGGTATCCAAGTGATACCGCATGTATTTCGTAGAGATCGAGCACTTACGAAGAGCCTATGACGGTCACGGTCCTTGAGGCTCGCGGCCCACCATCAAATTCCCATGCACAGACGCCCGTCAAAGATTCTTTATAAAGGGTCCGACCTGTGACTCCTATAGGATCCACAAGCCCCCAGCACTCAGCACTCGCCATGTCGAGCAAGGGCTCCGCCTCCGTCCTCGAGTGGACCTCTAACTCGGATAATGATCTATTCAACCTCTCGTCGCCGTCACCTAGTAGCGTTCCAACACACGTAGTGACGTCGATGTTCTCGTCGCCGTTCAGCGCGGTGGGGTCGACGAATACCCCGGCGGTGCGCCCGTGCGACATGCGGCAAGCTGAATTGGCGCGGCAGTTCGAAATCGACTTTGGGCAGTGGTTCGATGATGTTAACTGTGCGGGGGTCGTGGCGCAGGCGCAGGCACCCACCCCCATCGACGGCGCTAGTACTGGCGCTGGCAGTGCTGGCATCCCCGCCAGCGCCCGCCACGTCTCTGGCACCAGCACCATTAGCACGGCTCCTACACCTGCCACCACTGGGGACGACGCCCCCGTGCCGCCCACGCACGAACACCCCGCGGAGCTCAACGCGCTCATCGAACTTATGTGCGCTCAGATAGCGGACTTGAACACCTCCGTCTGTGAGGGGATGTCGGCCGGGATGCTCGATGCTCTGCAGCTTCGTCCTGTGCACTACGTGGCACCCATGGCGCCCGCCAGCGCCCGTGACGTGGTCGTTAGCGAGGATGAAGACGAGGATGACGATGTACCAGAGTTGCTTAATCTCGACACGTCGATCACAAGCTCGGGCGCGGAGGACAGTGCGATCCCGACCGACGTCCTCGCCGGTACACACGCTGCCATACCATTCTTCGACCCGCTTAGTCCCTTGCCACCGCGGTCAGCGCAGGCGCCGCTCATCTCGGTCGCGGGGTACTTCAAGCGCAAGGCGGGCGAGCGCGGTGCGCCGCTCGTCGACGCTGAATTGAGCGATCATTGCTCGGAGCATAGGCACAATCCCATGCACAATCACACGCAGGCCCCGGCTGCGAGGCTCGTCGCCGCAGAAATAGCAGGAGAGAAAGGTGATATAGAAGAAGAGAACGAAGGGGAGGAAGAAAGCCGCAGCGCAGCGACCCCGCGCTCGGCGCTGAGCTACTTCTCCTCGCGTTCAGCGTCGCCGTCGCCGCCGAGCAGGACGCCAAGCTCTGCAGGGTCCGCCTTCAGCTTCAGCGCTCACCACACATACAGCCCCCCGCGCGTGGACACGGACTGGGAGAGAAGTGCGAGCCCGCTCGACGCGCCGGGAAACGTGCGCTGCAGCCCCAGCCCGAGTCCGAGAAGCATGGTCTGCTCGTCGCCCACTTTGTCCGTCATCGGCACTGTAGACATCAGCAGCGACAATAACACCGTTTCGGCTGCGCGGCCTGCGCATGAGCTGTTCGACATTTACTCGCCTTCGCCTTCCCCGTCGCCGCTGCCTTCGCCTTCGATGAGCAAGGTGACGTCGCATGGGCGCTTCAAGTTGGGCGCTTCCGCTGGTGACTCGTTCAGCTCCGCCGCCGGGCCGATGCCCGTCCTCGGGGCCGCGGGGGTGAGGAATGCGTCGACGACGACGGGCGCCCCGCAGCGCCACGCAGCCTACGCATACCCGTCCCTGCTCCCATCGTGGCTCCCGCAACCGCCAGAACTGGAGTTCCGCGATGCGCTGAGGCCTTCGCTGCCTTCGCCTTCTCCTTCCCACTCGACGTTCTCGGCGACACTCCCACCACCGGCGCCGCGGTATTTGCCTGAGTTAGACTCGCCCTACGGAAATAGAAACGACGACGACCTCTACCTGTCCAGCTTCCGGGCGTGGTACAAGAAGAAGAACCCGTCGTACGTGGATTTGACGCCGCGATCTGCGCTGGTGCCTCCTTCACCGCGCGCGTTTGCGCGGGCGGCTGCGTCTGTGGGGATACCACCGCCACCAGCAGCGCCTGCGCTCGCAGGGAACGGCAGCGCGGGGACTACTACTGCGGCTGCGGTGCGGCCTTGGCCCCGGCCGCCGCTGCCTGCCGTGCCCATGTCCGTGCCGGCGTCGCAGTTTATGGCTTCGGTCGAGGGAGTGGGTGGATCCACTGAGGCTGCTGGTATGGGCGGACAGCAAACGCACACGCCGTTTGTATCCTACACGCAAGCTTTGCCCTCGACCTGGGCGGGCCCTACCGTGCGCGTGGCGTCGCCCAACCTGCCTGCGTCGAGCGACGCGTCGACCCCGCCGCCAGTACGTGCCCGCGCAGCGAACGCGCACGCCGATACAGACATGAAGACGACGAATTCCAGCGCGTCGAACACGAGCGCGAGCACGTATTCCTGGTGGGGCCTCGGCAAGCCACCTCCGCAGCCCGTGCGCGAGGCGGGATGGTGGGGCTCCTGGGGAGACTCAGTCGCATCGGACGATGTCCCGCCCATCCCGCCGCCCGCGCCTGCGCGCGTGGAGCCATTTATCCCCTCGCCTTCGCCTACACCACCCCCCCGGGGCACGGGCACGCCTGCGCTGCCTGCTCACCCGGGAATGGGCCCGCCGTACGGCTCGTGGCCGCACTGTGCGTACACGCGCTCGCCATTTGAACTCGAGCGCGAGCGCAAGTTCCGCTTTGCGCCCCCAGCGCGCTCGTGGTCGTGGGATAGATATGCGCCGCCGCCGCCGCCGCCGCCTTTCCTTACCCCGCCTGCCCCGCCGGCGTTCTATGCGCCGCCTGTGCCGCCTGTGAGGCCACCTCCTGGCATGGGGCCGGGGCCGGGCATGGGCATGAGCATGGGTGCAGGCATGTGGACCCCGCCGGAGGAATGCTACATGCACTCGGCGTCTGCGCCGGTAATCCCGCCCGTGGGGCTGCCATCGGCGGCGCGCTATACTACAGTGGCAAAGTACTCGTTCGCAGATGCGACGGTTGTGTTCCTGGCGAGTCTTTATTTTTCCTGCTTCTGCGCGCGCAACTTACGCTGGCCTTGTTCCGCGGGCAGGTTGAGACGTTCTTATACAAGGTACACCGGCACTTCTTCGAGCGCCACTCAGAACACTTCGTCCGCATTCTGAGGACGTACACCTTCGACGGTGCGAGCCATATCCTCCTGCCCGGCGTGAAGAAGGCGGACTTCGAGTGTCTGCTGTCCGTATTCTACCCTGCGTACGCGTCCATGCTCTTCACCCAATTGACATGACACTAATCCCCTGCACAGGGACCTGACCACACCCGACATCACCTCCCTCGCAGGCTGGCTCGCCGTCCACACCATCGCTCGGCACTTTGCCATGGCCCAACCGCGCGCCCTCGCCCTCGCCCATATCGGCACGCTCGCCTCGCCGATGGAGAAGATCCGGATCGCACGCACCCATGCTCTCACCCCGCGCCCGGCGTGGCTGCTCCCCGCGTACAAGGCCGTCTGCGCGGCGGGCGCGCCGCCCGCGCGGCACGAGCTCGAGGGGCTTCACGCGCTGGATATGTGGGGGATCTGGATGGTGCAGCATGAGTTAGCGCACGGTGGGCGCGGGCGCGAGGTGTATGAGGAGAGGGAGAAGAGGGTCGAGCGGCTTGTGCGCGAGAGGTTTGGGCCTTTTGAGCCTGTGGCGGAGGCAGGGAATGGGTTGATGTATTAGGCGCGCGGGCTGTGTTAGGCGGACGCCGACGTGAATGCGCGCGCAAGGTACGGTGCATAGCGGTCACCACCGGAGGCCCTACGCGCCCTATTCTTGCATCTTGGTCGCTGTGAGCTGTGTCTAGTTCGGTTTTTTGGTGATAATCACGCAGATGGAAGTGTGCATGTACCATATTATTCCTGTCGTTCTGTTTTCGTGCTCTTCTTGTCTGAAGTTATCCAAATATCTGTATTGCTTGTAGTTTTAGTAGACTTTCTTGTTACATATGCCCCCGCTTGCTATTGTTTCGCAACCTGTGAATAAAAATAACTATCTATCTTATCACATAGGCGCCCGCAGGGAACGGCCACTACACCAATTGCCTAAGCTTCGCTGTTGCACAGCATAACGAATTCAAAGCAACTTATCACCGCATCGATAAAGAGCTCCATCACTATATATATTCCGGATGCAAGGACGTGTATCGTCATCAACAGTGGAGTGCATATATGCTATACTACGTATCGGTGTCGCAAACGTGTGCGAGCGGCGCGATAAGGCTGCGCATCGTAACAAAAAGGTTAAATGTGTATGTATGTATGTATTGTAGGTCATATGGGGTGCGCGGCCAGGGGAGAAGGGTGCGATCGTCTATAGATATTGTTGTACAGTCTATAATTGGTATGCATCGAATAAAACGCGCGAATGAATGGTAATGTAGGGTACTAACTCAAAGAGGAATCCCCGGAGAAAAAGAAGAGAGGGGGGGAAGAGAAAGGAGAAGAAAGAAAGGGGCGAGGATCTTACTCAGCGGTGCCGACAGTAACAGGCGGTTCTGGTGCATGCCCGTTGCCGTTCACCGCTCCGTTCACGGTCTCGGCCACCTTGGCCTCCGCCGCCCTGGAGCGCGCTAGCACCTCGGACACGCCCTTCTTCACACTCTCGAGGAGGGGTTGCACGCGGTCCTGTACTTCTTTGCTGACGCGGGTGACTTTGTCCTGGACGGGAAGGTCCTTGGTCGTGATGATCGCCGAGAGCTCGCTAACCGTTGCGGAGATGGCGGCTGTCAGGTCAGCATAAGATTGCTGGATCTGGGGGATCTGGGACTGGATATGTGCAGCGGACGAGTGGAGGGTGTTCTGTAGTGACGCGGAGAACTCGGTGCTTGATGTCTGCAGCTTTTGGAGCTCAACGAGCATGCTGTCGGACAGCGTGTGGATGCGCGTCTGGGCGGTGGCCAGGGACGAGGCGGCAACGGTGGAAATGGAGTGGGCGGTTTCAGATGCGCGTTGGCTAAAGATAACAATTGAATAGGTCAGCTGTGAGAATGGGTAAAAATGGAAGAACATAGATAAACATACGCGATAACGGATTGGGCTTGGAGGTACTTCAGTTGCTGTTCAGAGTATACGTAGAGATTATCGCCGAGGGTCTTGGAGAGAGCCAAAGCCCGCTGGTACTGGTACTGTGCATCGGGGGGCGTAGACGGGCCCGCCTCAGAGGTGTTGAGGCGCGAAATGGCGCCTTCGAAGTAATCGACAATCGGAGCGAAGCGCTGTGAAATCAATTCAGTAATCGTGGATGAATGCACACACGGGGGGCGGCTGACCTGATCAATATCATGGGCAACATTGAAGGCGGGCGTTTTCACCCTGGCATCGATGGCCTTGTTGACGTCGTTCACCCGCTCGCTCACGTAGTGCGTGGTGCTCTCCCTGCGCTCGCGAACAAGGGTGACGACGTCCTCGGGCTGCGCCTTGAATGGGTAGGGGTACCGCGACTCGACCGCGTCGACGGCCTTGTTGGCATAGCCGTCTGCGCGCACGATGAGCGGGGCGAATTTGGCCTGGAGCGGCTCGGTGAGCTTGTACGCGGTGGTCGACAGCTCCTTCGCGTGGGCGTAGGGCGAGCGTGTATATGTGTTCGAGGACAACACCTCGTTGAGCTGGGTGAGCGAGGACGAGATCATGGGGATCGAGGCAACGCGCGCGAGGATGGTGACCTCGGGCGCCTGCGCGGGCTGCTGCTCTGTGGTCGTCGCCGACATTGTGGTGTGTGGAAGTGGTGAAGGTGAAGATTTGGGACAAGAAGGCAGCGCTAAATACGACGGCGCCCTTCCCTCGGTCTCGCATGTGATATTAATACGATCACGTGACTGCCCGATTCCAGGGCTGCCTCGATCGTGTTCATGGTTCTCGTTCGGATTCCCCTCCGTCTGCATCTTGGCAATAGGCGAATCATCATCTCCATGGCTATCGTTTGCTATCGCCCACCGCTGTATGCACTTGATATTCTGCTCAGCATGGTCATCAAGCCACTCTTTTTTCTTCGCCATTTACAATTTTTTCTGTGAAATGCAGTGGAATGAAGCGCCCGCAGTTCCAAGGCTGTTCAAGGCCGTTCCAGCAGATTCCAGCACGCTCCGAGTTGTTACTTTGGAGCATGATTTTTCCAAAAAATTCCCAATGCGAGCTGAGTCTGTTCCTCAGCCAAGGTTAACAATAACCACAGCACTTGGTTTGTTGGAACCTGAATTCCAGAGCGCCGGAGAGGTACTGGCTCGCCGAGGCCTCCGGCACCACCCGGAAAAAAATCAGCAAAGCACACATGTTATTCCATATCATATGCCTATGTGTACGTCACCGCAAGCACAGTTGCTTCTTGGAATTTAACACAGCGATGCGCTGTGATTTCCTGCAACTTGCTATATTTCCGAGCACGCAGTCCAGCCGCAGAATGAGGCGCACGGAACACAAACGTTTGCGTCAAGCGCGCTAAATTTCTGAAACGCCAGCCACTGACATGTGAACTTGTACATACGCATTATGGCTCACCCGCTCTATCGATGACGACAATCGCATCACCACTTATCACCGGATCAGTGGGCAGACCGCCGGAGCACAGCACTCGGCGTCAAAAGGCGTCAATCAGGTTCAAAACTCTCCGGTAATTTTTGAATCCTTGTGCGGGTTTCAGGCTCCAAAGCCTTTCATGATTAAGTGCTTGCATTTGATTACGATAATCCACTAGGGAATCTCATCGCGGCATATACACAATATCACGGCATATGTGATGGTACTTGGAAGCGACCCTGAGACGCGGATCAGGGGCTATTATGGCCCGCTTAAAACATGTCGGTTCGATGGCGTAGTTGGTTATCGCATCTGTCTAACACACAGAAGGTCCTCAGTTCGAGCCTGGGTCGAATCATCTTTTGATCTTTTTACCTCAGGCTTCGTTGTACTGGAGATTCTGGTTCCCGGCCGCACAGGGTGCACACTGCTTTGAACCTTCAAAGTTCAATGTTCTGTCTCCAAGTCCAAGAAAAATTCAAACCACACTAATAGTTATAGGAATAATTTCACGAGTTCCTTTGCAAAAATCACCCTTCCCAACATAAGTACACCATACAATTGTCCAATATCCTACAATAAAGCGTGCATCATACTTAAACCTGTAAAACAGGAGTTGGGGGCTGATCGATGCTCTACATGCATAGAAATTTAGTTAGCGTGAAATGACCCAATTACAGGACTTCTAACACACCTCGTCAGACGTCTTTTCGGCGCCGTTGTCTATCGCAAAGTCGTCAACCGCTGTTGGACGAGAGCTGTCGGACTGAAAAATTCCCTACATTCATCATGGAAAGTGAGAGAAGTGTAAGTATATTGCGCACCTCATCCACCGTCCCCGCGACGGGTCCATTTATCACGAATTCATCGGCGCTTAGATTGGGACTCGCCATGCTACTGTGGAAACGGACAGACGCGCTCATCGACGCGCGTGCCTGGAATCCGTCGCCCCGCAGCTCGCGCGCTAACTTCTCCCTGCTGTTCAGGGCCGCCATCATCGTGTTGAAATACCTATGTAAGAAAGTGCGCGTTAATTGCGGCTGCGCGACGCCCAGGAGGGGTAAGATTGCTCACAGCCTCGATGTGATGAAGTAGATGCCGCCGTACGTCGCGCTGTGGTAGTGCGAGACCTGTACGATGAATGTGGCCAGCGCAGCGCCGGCGGTGATTGCGCCCGTACTGACGGTGTACAACTGGGTGAGGAGAATGGAATAATATGCGGTGAGCGAGCAGGACATGGACGGGCTGAGGAAGGCGCGCGTACGATGAGGGTGGCCAGAACGTTGTTCGCTCTGGCGAACCCGCTACCCATGCCGCGCAGGATAATGCACATCGTCACTGCGATGGTCACGTCGGCGGCGGCGGCGAGCGCGTTGAGCGACAGGGAGATTGGATGGAGGTGAAGAAGGGCGAGGCTAAAGCTTTTGATATTCGTGCCTATCACACAGTATGCTATATTTTATGGAACACGTCAGATAGTGTACTGGAGAATAGTAAGGCAACTAGTATCCTCACCGATACCAAGTGCTACGAAGGATTGTCTTTTTTAGTGAATGCGAAGCCGCTCTACTATCTTGGAGGGGACATACCAAATTTCGCAGTGATCATGAGAACCTATAACGATGAATAGATGAGTACACCTCTATATGATTGCAACGGACCGGATAGACCTACTGGAAATATTATTAGCAATACCCTACGTTTTGACTTGCTTGCTAGAAGAGTTTAAATGTCGTCAACAAAGGTATACAATTCAAAGGAAGGGTAAGGGATTACATTTCCAGATCCGATAGGTGAAATATCCTTGGACACTCGCACATGTTACGGTCTCAATAGATATGCGTATTCAGTGCGAAATAAGAAAATTCGTCGATGCGGAAATGTAGTACCTCTGGCAAGACTTGCCACTGAAGGGTAATGCGTCAGAGGATATGAAATCGATGGCATAGGAGAACTGCTCACGCATAAGCTCCAGACCTGGTAATTTAAATTGGTTGGGTTAAAGTAGTTCTAGAATCGGATTACGTAGATGAGAAAACAGAGAAGAGGTGATTCAGAGAAAGAACGAACTGTGACCAGAAACCAGTAAACTTGGGGAGGAACTATTAGTATTTTGATACCGGAGAAATGACGCAGTCTACTTAGATGGCTGATGAATATTTGTTGAAGAAAATCCCAAGTCCTGTGCGTCAGCCACAGAATTAGCATTTGGATACCAAATTAAAGGGCCTAACTTACCACGTCCAAGCGACCTTATGCGACAAAACGGAAGCAGGTAAGAGACAGCGGTGACAATTTTTGAACGGTTAATATATCTCACAAATAGCTTCATCGTAAGGCTATCTCTTGGACATCCTAGAAAGTACCTATTTTTTCAGGAACAAGATCGACAAGGTTACTACCGGGCGGTCAGTGGGGAACACGTACCAATACCATTGCGCTGTACCGATCCCACATATGCTGGTATCAGGTCAGTCTTGCGTCGCCATATTAGCGGAAGAGCGCCTACAATGCAGAAATTATGACGCCAATCAATAGTGTCCCAAAAGATCCATTCAAGTTCGGCACTTCCGTCGTTTCCGATGACATGTCGCCAAAGTCGGATTGGAGTGGTGGTGGACGAGAGATGAAATATTCAACGCAAATACCATTAGCGTTCAGGTATCTAAGCCGTCGGCGTGACACGTCAGATTTTGCGGGGTGCCGAGGTATATGCATAATGTGCCATTGTCCGTCTGAAACATTGTGATATGGCCCTGCCGCAGGCGACCTGTCTATATATGGAAAGCTCTTCCTTATATGTTGCGAGCAAGTCGGCCCGCGGCAAGATTGAATTCGGCTGCGAGCTCGCCGCGGTTTGAGCCGTTCGATCAACTGGCAGTTAGGTCTCCCAATTCTGAGGTGCGCAGTTGTCAGGCTCGGGTCAGAGGTATTTCATTGTGATACGGTGTGATTAATAATTGAACTGAGGCGGGAAAACTACTATGCCTGTCAAGCCTATGTGAACCGTGACTGATGAAACTTGTCCGATGATGCTAATGAAGTAGGTTGAAACATTGTAGAGTGGGCAGACACAAAAAAACAGCGCATCCAGCGTGGTCAGACGTTTCGAAGAAGGTCATCAATGATCATGGACGGGGAAGCTTAGTGGCTAAGGCGCAGCGCCGGGTGTGAATCAGACTCAGCTTCATACATTCGTCGTTAACTTCATAATATATCATCCACTTTCTCCCTTCCCTTCACAGTAACAATGGTGTCGACAGATTTCGCAATTCATTGACGTCAATAATTGTCTGGGTACCGCTGCCTTGTAGACGGCCCTGGTGGGCTACAGCAGCATAACATAAAAACAGTGGTTCGATGGCGTAGTTGGTTATCGCATCTGTCTAACACACAGAAGGTCCTCAGTTCGAGCCTGGGTCGAATCATTTTGCAGGATTTCAGTGGCCTATGCAGCCGCCAGATACTACTATTTGAATTTTGGATTTTGGATTTTACACAAAATTTATAATGCTGTGCCTACATTTAAATTCTCCAGCGCTCGACCACGATATAAATTTGCATGAAGTTCCATATCGGGCGTAAAATTTGGGTCCTGAAGGACATTATATTTTGTTATATTTCTTTTCTTCGCCGCCGCTCTGTCATCGCGCGTCTCATACTCAGCGGCGCGTGTTGCACGCGTTTTTAGGCGATCTGATTCTCCGCAATTGGAAACGTCATCGTGATCGGATACTGCTCCGATATCTAAAGATAGCAAGTACCGCCAGACCAATAGCAGCCATGGGATTTATATTTTTCCAAACGTGCCCACCTCAGCCCAACTCTATGATAGTGGAATCTGGATAGTCCAAAGATAAACGAGAGGTGCGCGCACACTGTACGTTTTCGTTCGGTGCAGAACCAACGTTGTTGAGAGTTCGAGAGGCGTGAGAATATAGCAATGGCGAAATTATATCATAGCGGGAGCAACAAGGGAGCAAAGCCACCTCCTTGTACTCAACTTATACATAGACTCCTCTGACATTCTCATGAGTCGGACACCAAAACAGCACCCGGATCCCAGGCTTTTATCTAAACCTGTTGTATCGTCAGCGGGATCTACGAGCTCGATCATGGGCTTGGACGACGCCCCACAGGAAATCCTCGAGCGCACGGCGCTACTGGATGCAGAGACAGGGGAAAGAATAGGCGAGGCTTATGGCTCAGTGACACCTCCGATCACAAGTGAGCATTCGATTCACAGTTTTCGCCAGTATGGAGCGAGGCAGAGCTTATCAGTCTGCAGGTCAAAAATCACAACGCCGTCAATCCACATTCGTGAAAAGAGCCAAGTACTATGTGCCCTCACTTGCATGGATTCCAAATTACTCGTTTTCGCTGTATGTTCATGCTCGCTGTCGTTCATGCGCTTCTTTGACGGGCTTTGGGACAGATTTGGCGGAGATTTCCTCGCTGGAGTCACAGTCGCATCCATGCTCATCCCGCAGTCGGTCAGCTACGCATCGTCGCTCGCGAAACTAAGCCCGGTCACCGGATTGGTGAGTAAGCACAGCTATCTACGCCTCTAGCCATGTTCACACTCCTGTCCAGTTCTCTGCGTCGATCCCTGGCATTATCTACGCGCTCCTAGGAAGCTCAAGACAACTGAACGTGGCCCCCGAGGCGGCGCTGAGTTTGCTACTTGGGCAAGCCATTTCCGACATCCGCCATGACATTCCAGATCCACACATTGACGAGACGGATCTACTTGGTCTTGGGGTTGCGACCGTGATCACATTCCAGGTCGGCTTGATATCGTTTTTGCTCGGGTTTTTCAGGCTGGGGTTCATTGATGTCGTTCTGAGTCGCGCTCTCCTGCGCGGATTCATCACAGCGGTTGCTGTTGTTATCACGATGTGAGTCCTCCCGCTCGCTACTTAGCATTCACATTAATCGACACCCTAGCGAACAATTCATCCCCATGTTCGGGCTCACCAAACTCATGCGTGAAGTGGATCCGCAGACGACGCTAGAGAAAACCGCATTCCTCTTTCGGAATGTATTTGACAACGCCAATGTTCTTACGACAACAATAAGCTTCTCAGCTCTGTTCACACTAGTGGCTCTGCGACATCTGAAGACATACTTCAAAAATATATGGTACATCTACCGTATACCGGAGGTGCTTGTCGTGGTCATCGTATCAACTGGTATGCTATCATCTTATTCGTATCGATGATTAATTCAGCTATGTCATATGTCAAGTTCTCTCGGCCGAGTTCCGGTGGGACAAGGATGGCGTGGACATATTGGGGGACGTAGATGTCCGGACCGCAGGTTCCTTCATCCAGTTCCCGCTTCAGGTATACAACTTCAAATTCCTGCACCGTACAACCTCAACGGCTGTGTGAGCATATCTTCGCTATACGCTTCGGCTTTTTCTAACATGCTTATATATAGATTAATCGCAGTAGTGGGCTTCCTGGATAGCATCGTCGCCGCAAAGCAGAACGCAGCCCGCTTTGGGTACTCCATAAGCCCCAACCGCGAACTTGTGGCGCTTGGAGCCGCCAACCTTGCGGGCTCTTTCATTCCAGGGACCCTCCCGGCATTTGGTTCTATCACAAGGTGCATGTCGTGATTGAACCAAATTTACCTGCCTATCTGACCGGGTATAGGTCGAGGATCAATGGTGATGTCGGTGGTCGCACGCAAATGGCATCAATCGTTTGCTCTTTCTTCGTCCTTCTGGCAACGTTCTTCCTCCTTCCCTGGTTGTATTTCCTCCCCAAATGCGTGCTGGCGGCCATGTAAATATCATTCACTCATGCCTCAATAAGTGAGATGAAGCAGCTTCTGACTTCATCTTTCTCCTGTATAGCATTGGTCTCGTCGTCTTTTCACTACTTGCGGAGACGCCTCATGATGTCATCTACTATTGGCGGTGAGGCATTCACCCTTTGTTGGCGGACAATTCTAATATCGAGCCCATTACCAGAATGCAAGCATGGGTGGACATGACCCTCATGTTCCTTACTTTCTTCCTTTCCATAATTTACAACATAGAAGTGGGGGTCATCTCTAGCCTTGTTATATCACTGCTTTTGGTAGTTCACCGGTCGTCGAAAACACGGATGGAAATATTGGTGAGCTCCCCGATTTAGTGATATTATTGCGCACAAGCTTATTATACTAATACAATTGGTGGCCCGTAGGGACGTATCCCCGGAACAGATAGGTGGAAGGCTCTGAAGGAGAACCCGGAGGCGGAGGAAAATGTCCCCGGCGCATTGATTGTTCGTATTCGTGAAAATTTAGACTTTGGTATGTATTTTCTCCAGCGTATTGAACCTGTTCTGATATGGCCCATCACACCAGCGAATACTGCTCAATTAAAGGGTATGGTTTTTCTACTGATGATTAGTGCAAAAGCCAACGCCTTCATTATGCAGAGCGATTACGTCGGCTGGAACTATACGGTGTGCACAAAGCTCACCCCTCTGAAGAGCCAAGCCGAGCACAAGCATCCGTTCTTGTCTTCCATCTTGCCGACGTAGATACTTGCGATGCCTCGTAAGTCTTGCTTGTAATTTCATATCAGCTTCATTTTGACGATCGCTATTTTCTCTCCCTTATGCAGTGCCGCGCAGATATTCTACGAATTGTCTGAAGAGTACAAGGTTCGATCGCGATTTTTACTATTCCTGAACTGCACGCTCATCTTTCTTCCCATGTAGAGTCGGGGCGTCGGTATATTCATCACGCATTTGCGTCCCAGCGTTCAGAAGACATTCGAGAAGGCGGGGTTGTACGATCTTCTTGGCTTCGACGCGTTCCGGATTAATGTCGCGGACGCAATGGCCATCGTGGAGGGTGAACGGACGCGCGAGTCGAGCTTTGTACTGGGATCTCACTGAAATGCTGGACGACATACACGACGGCGACACGATGATACACGACATGTTCTGACCTGATGCTATCGTCACAGGGGACGGGAGTGATTTTTTGGATTTTTTTTTGGATATACCACCTTACGTGCACGATGATAAACACCAGGTCTCACACCCCTATGGAACTAGACTATTTTCCACACCTAGATTTTTTGAAGACCCATTATTTTTTACGCTCATAGGTTACTATTGCCCTCCTCCCTTGTAATCTCGCCCTTATCATTAGCAGTGTACATAGCACCCACATACTTCTCATCATGCGCAACCGTTTTCAAATAAAAACAGCTCGTTTTAAGCAAACATCGAAAATGCTGTGCGTAGGACTGTACGCTTAAGTACGTACTCAAAGGGCAGACCACGCAAGAGAGAAAAGGAGGCCTTATGTACTTATACAGGAAGGATTGCGGAGGCAAGGCACGGTGCCCGTTGAACCGGATCAATTGATCACCGGTGGCATTAACTCGGGATGACATCCTCCTGTGCCTCACCCGAATCCAAGTGCGCATTGAAATTTGAGTAAAAATATAATGAGCATATGATCTCAAAGAATGCAAACAAAAAACTTTGGATATGCTTTTCAGCGTAGTCTTATGTATCCGCGCGTTTATTTAGAGATTTTTTTTACTAGGGACAACTTGGACAATTAGTTTCTAGGAACTATCATTGCGGAATTTAATGAAGCTGAAATGATCTCCATAGAATGAATTTCAATGGACTTGGCTCAGTGTATTTATCAGCCATCAGTCGTCGAATAACTTGGCATCGGATTGAAGGCAGATTAACTGCCAGCCGCTTTCCCCCAGCTCTTTCATCCAGAGACTTTGCTGTCCTTCACTAGAATTTGCTACTATGCGTTCATTCATTTCCCCTCTTCTTCTGACTCTCGCGGCCTTGACAACGCTCTCTTCCGCTACATTCAGCGAAACCTGCGTGGCCGAAATATGCGGAGAATCCAGCTTTGAAGGCCGTGCTGTGCAACCGACACCCACCAGGGTAGTAGAAAACCGGGCGCTCACTAATGCGCAGCGACTCTCTCTCGGTCTTCCTTTGAAGAGTCCCGTGCGCAGACGTTCGCGTGGTCAGTGTCCTTTTTATTTGGTCGCTTTCGCGTTAGGCTAACCGTTATCCGAATTTGGTTCACATCTGCAGTTGTTGCTGCCCGCGATGCACAAGTGTCCGCCACGCCGAAAAGCACTGTTACAGGTACCATCCAGGTCAAGCGTACAAGCGATGGCGTCGTCCTTGGGAAAATCGATGAAGTCACGAATACCAATACCGGCATGTTTAAGTATACCACTACATCGGATACCGCGTTGAAGGTCCAAGTTTCTCTCGACACTGGAGCTACCTCGGGCACTGGTGTTGAGTTTACGATGCTGGTATGCCGCGTCCATTGACTGTGCATTATATGGGTAGCTCATCCTACGCGTATTCGGGACAGAACTCGGACGGACCACTTTTAGGCTTGGTGCAGGGCAGAGATAGCACAACCGTCAATATTGCGGCTGGCAATTACAAGTATGTTTTTATTCATGGGAATTTGAGGGGAAATTTTAATGGATTTTTCCCCAAAGTTACCTTACTCTCAATAGCGTTGCTGCACCCGGAAGTGAGTACAAAACTACTTAAACGTCGTCTTCTAAAAAATTGACTCATGGTGTCTCAGCGAGCGCTGGATCTCCCCCAATTACCTTGACCAATGGATATACCACCCATACTGGTTTGTCCAGAGCAGCAGAAACGAGCGTGGTGGGTGCAAATGTCGCATCTCTACAAATCCCCTTTCTAATCTACCTGCAGTGGAATATCGATCTGAGCACTGGAGCTTTGTCTCTCCACTGGACCAATTCGGATGGATGTGAGTTTAAATTATGACCACTGACTGATACTCAGGTGCTGACCCCTGGAAAAAGCCTCGCCTGCAACCGCAATCTTCGCTCAGAGCGGGTATATATATGCTGGCGGAGACCAGGCTGCATTCAACGCCAGGTATCCTAGCCCAGTTATCGCCTTGGTGAGCCATTCCTAGTTAAATATTTGATTCTATCTTGGTCGATTTTGACCAAATTTATGCAGACTTTGATATTTATACAAGATACAGTGACTCCCGCATAAATCTTGGACATCTTTCCTATCACACTCTTTTAGACAATAATTCACTCATTCTTTCAATGAAAAAATACACTTTCAGTGCTGTCATATAGTTACCCTAATCGCTTAATACATCTCAGCTATAGCCCGTCTCACAGCGCCACAAACGTCTGGATTAATATTATATGATTTAAGACTTGTAATAATGCTATCAGTGCGACGTGGATAAATTGAAGAGAAAATAAATCCTCTATGTATTACTTTCGAAAACTTAGCGGTCACATTACAACGTTGCCTAGGAATTAAGTTGGCGCAAGTACGAGTGCGCGCCAGTCAAGCGCCAGTGCGCCGAAGGTACAGACTGCTATTTTTGGACAAAGGCCTCGCGTTGATTGTTGACGTAAACGTTGGAACCAATCCTTTCCCGGACTGTCAAGCCTTTCTCACAACTTTCTTATTCGGAGTTTGACTGGCTGCCTTCGGAATTCCCTTACATTGAAGACGACTACGTGGAGCTGTCGCCCACGCACGTCCGTGCTAATAAGTACCTCAAACTCAGTGCGGTCGCTACCTTACAACAACAAAAGCCACCATGGGCTCCTCCAACTTCCTCTTCCCTCTCGTTGGATGGACGTTTATACCCGATTTCGCTACCAGGCAACTCCTCAACTACATCTACAAGTCACCCGTTCGCATATTCGCGCCTACGCAACCAGGGACACTGCAATACAGAAAACACTATGCGCTCACATTCTCTTTCGTCATCTTCAGCTACCTCTGCTACACGTTGTACCAGAGCTCGAGTGCCATGCCACCCAGCTTCTACGAGGTCCTGGGAGTTGCGCCGAGTGTGGATGAGAATGGGCTGAAGTTAGCGTTCAGGGCGTTCGCGAAGAAGTATCACCCTGATAGGCCGGGAGTGGGCCCTGGTGGTGTGGAGATGTTCATGAATGTACGAGACGCGTTTGAAGCTCTGAAGGATCCTGTGGTGCGCTTTGCATACGACCGGTGAGTAGCTTCTAACGTTTCTTTGTCTTTCCTTCCTAATTTTGGCTAGATTCGGACCTGATGTTATGGGATGGCGGCAACACTGTAAAACGACGCGCGAGTTTATGCATCAGGGGCTCCTGGTGTCATCAGGATATCATATCGTTGCTGGGATTGCTCTCCTTTTCTGGTCTGTTATTGGACAACCAAGTGCCGTTTCATTTGTGAGTTGTAGATCATTTGTTGGAATATCCGAGGTGTTTATCCTGCCTTTTCAGTGGCGCTACGTTTTGTTCGCCTCTTTACTTGCGGGGGAACTTTCTTTCATCCTTTCGCCCTTCCCAGCATATCCGGCGAATATCTTCCCTTCTACCGGATTTCTATCTAGCGCGAGTACAGAACTATCGACGGCGCCTGGGTTACTGCCTACGTTTTCTATCCTCCAAACCATCTTCCCCAACAGAGTTCCCTATCAACATATCCTTTTTCTTCACCAGTGTTTCATGTTCCTAAGCGTGGCTCTTAGCCGTGTTGTCCCACAATTCATCTTCATCTTTGGAAATGGTAATCCGGATGCGAAGAAGCTGGATCCCGTTGAAAAGGAAATCTGGGAGCGTGTCTATTCGACCATAGCCATTGCGGATCGCGAAGGTGAGCCATGATATCTACTCTGCAAAAAAATAGCGCTAAATTTTATACATAAGCTTCTATCATCCTGCACACCCTCCTCCAGTCTGTATCCGGGAAACAAAAATCTACATCCAACCCGTATCAGTCACCTACGCTCGCCCGGATGGAGCCTCTCACGCAAGCCAAAACCAAAGAGGTCTACGAAGAGATCACGCCTGAGATGTGCAACCTCATCATTGAGGCCAACATCAAGAACCAGACTGCGGGGCCCATCGCGAATGCATGGGACGCGGCTCTTCGACGAGCCACCGCATCTGCAACGGCGGGTGGGCCTGTGCCAGCCACCCCGCGTACACGCAACTTCTGGGAGAAGGCGGCGGAGGCAGGCACGGATACTGAGTCGAGCATCGTTTTCGTAGAGTCGGCCAGCGCGTCATTGACTGAGGGAGGAGAGGCGCAGCTGCCTCGGGTGCCGTCGACGCCGCGGCTTGGAAGGCGGGGGGTGAGCAACAGCCCGACAAAAGGACAGTCGCCTGTGCGTAAAGGGCATGCGGCGGGCGAGATTTGAGATAGTGAAGTGGGGGGGGCTGATGGCGTGTTTATCTAATGCGAATGTATGATATAATGTACGAATTTTAAACTTACGAGAGACGGGTACACATGTACTATGAGGGCGGGACAACCAAGGGCGTTAGTGACACGACCTCGCTTCACGAGGAAATCGTGGACGGTGCATATGCAGTAACATCGCGACGACAGCTAGTTTTCCGAGTCGCTTCTCAAGATCTCATGGATCATGATTAACGCCTGTGTTGGCTGGGATGATTCCGATGCTATCGGTTCGATGGCGTAGTTGGTTATCGCATCTGTCTAACACACAGAAGGTCCTCAGTTCGAGCCTGGGTCGAATCAGATTTTGTTCACCTTCTGCGGATTGGCTGTTGTTTTGGTAGTAAATTTCGAGGCTATTCGAGATTCGAACTCGATTCCTCGAAGTTCGAACTTCGAAGTTCTTACTGTTTTCTCACGTCTCGCGCTCGCGGGATTCACCACAGCATCTAAGTCGCTAAGTGTTTGAAGTTTCGTAGCATATTATTGCCTTTAAATCTCTCTGTAAGTAGCGAAGTGATATAAACTTGATCACGAAGTGTTAAGAGCTGGTGTGTCCGAACGGCAGAAAGGTACATTATATTCGATGCACTAGTAAGTACAAACATCGATACGCCCAGAAGCCCAACAAAAGCCCAATGAAGAAGATAATAGTAGGATGCATTGCGTGTATGTATGGATTAAAGAAAATATAGTCAAGCTGGAAAGTGAATCAAATGATTGGATGCCCGTGAAAAGTGGGCTTGAGATAAATGTTCGAAGGGAGACAATTTGCAATTTTCGGCGAGGAATACATACCCCTTATTACGAACCATATTTTTTCCCCAAATCGCTCTCTGAAAGATTATTCGTTGAAGATGATTGCTTGCGCTCCCTATAATGGCATAAATAAGATTAATATATGTAACAGCAAGTTCTGGTTAATATTATAACTCACCCACTGTTATTTCCAAGGAGATGTTCAAACTGCTTTCAATACATGTCAATTTGGATGTCATATTTGGAAGTTCTGTCTTTGCCATGGTCCTTGATGAAATTTTTGCACTCTCTGATGAATTGTTTTAGCTCTTTCACCCGCGCTAGTGAAAGTTGCGGTTCGTTTGAGCCCCTTGCTTGCGCTAAATATGAGGCCACAACGGTGGACAGAGCGCCTGAGCCATATGAGTGTTTTTTATCACCGTAAAGATAGCAACTAACACACACCTAGAATAGTTGTTTGCAGAGCCGCCTAAGAGTTATATAATCTATGAGTGCAGACCGAAGAAGTCAGAGATGCCAACATACCGATTTTCCTTGTGTTGCAACTGCAGAGAGACCAGTAGTGAGCGAGCCGAAGAGAACTTGAAGGCCGATGGCAATATTCAAGACAATACCAAACCATTTGGCTTTGGCGGCGTATTTATTTCTCTCCCGTTTAGCATCGACATAAGTATCCCATAGTCGTGCAGCGACACTGTTGTCCTTGTGTTACTGGATGAATTGCATGATAATTGTGGAAATTACTCTGTACTTACATCCTCTGGGACTTTCTCCTTTTCAGATATGCTATCTGGTTCAGCGTCTGGGACAGAGAAACAATTGAGTGAATTAATGATGCCGTGAATCCGCCCGCCGATGCCCTGTTGAGGAGGGGGTCCTCTTGGCTGAGCGCTCGCTGCGGTGTAGCCGAAAGGGTCGACGTGTTCTCTCCGCACAGTATGATGGGAACGAGGACGGTGTCCATCACTTGAGGTATGTCCAGAGTCGTGACGATAACGCCGATGGGATCCTGGAGTATTCGTCAGTCATGGGCGCCTATTTGATTTCGGCGTCATATCTCGCCCAAGACGTACCGGGTGAAGCGTATCTTTCTACAGGTGATCTGTTCTGGCTTCCAGCAGGAGGTAAAATCGGATGTAACTGAAGATGAGGGCTCCCTTCTTGAGAGCTAGAAAAGGGATCCTGACGCTGCCTGCCAGGGTACCAATCCACGGCAGGAAAGGCGTCGTATCCGTTGCTTGTGCCTTCGTATACGACTGGGAAAGTCTCAGGAGGCAGTAATATAGACGCGGGCTGCTTAAGAGGCGCAAAATTAGAGGCCACGACTCCCGGAGTATCCGCGCTGGACGTGAGATCTCCCATCCCGTGCTCCAGGTCTGACGGAGACGGTTGCGCCACCCGTATCTCTGGTTGTTGAACACTGCTTTCCCTGGCTTGAGAACGCAAATTTTGAGGAGAAGAAACGTTTCCTCCGATTTGAGTTGTCGTGTACGAGGCCACCCGTTCTTGGCGAGGTCCAACCGTGCTGGAAGAATCAGGAAGGAATGGCTCTACATTGGACTCTTGCCTTGTTGCGACTGGTGTCCTAGCCGATGCATGCTGCCCAGGAAATTCAGAAGCCATTGGACTCTGGCGCCTGTTCGAATGAGTGTGCGGGAATCACCGACAATTCCGGTCGAAAGAGGGATAGAACCTGAGTTGGGTAGCAAACATCTTAAATAAGTTCGCGCCCAGTGTCGTTACGCTATTGTTTGTTTCCGGCGCAAAAAGCTGGGGGGATCAGATCTGAGGACTGAACAAGCGAAAGGAGTGCTGAACAATTTACAGGGACAATCAGTCAACGGGTAGATGAAAATGATAGGCAACCGAAACCATGTGATGTCTATACCGTTGCTTACCCAGCAGGACAGTAACCTAAAAAACTTAAAGTTAGCGTACCGACTTCTTCATTTGTTAAATTCAAATTATAGATTTGCGTAGACTCGTCGTAGGTGCTCAATTCACTGTGTTGCAGTCATTATCGATTTAATGCTTTACCGTACAGCGTAAAAGACCACAAAAGTTGAGAAAGCTCTTCTAACGTAAGTGAACACTGACTTCCCAGACTTTGTAATAGAATCGTGTAACTATTGGCATAAAAATTGCACCGATGAATTAATTACCGAGTGGCATCGGCGCAACGCAGTGCAGCTGTTACGGTTTCTTTTCTAAACTTGTAGCACAGTCAGGGATATCTAATCTACATAAGTATAATAAGTCGAGCGCGTCTCTATAAATACACAAATTCAATACTAAATGGGATGTAGAACGGAAACATAGTATAGCACTCGCCGCCACCATCGGAACTATGTAGCCTGAATTTAGAACAACGACGCCTTGTCAAAGGAAAAAGTGCGTTATTTAAGGTTTTTTTTATTGATTTTCCAGGGCGAAATGTCAATGGCAAAGAATATTGGCGAGCTTGACCAAGTATCTCGCCTTCTGGCACTCGACCTGCGGCACTTTTCAACTCCACACTCTCGCATAAGACGACGCAGCCTCTCCCCGACATTCAATGCGCTCTTTCCTAGTGACGTGACACCAATCTCGAACCACGCCAAATGTAGCCGCGAACAACAACATCGAAATCCGCCGCAAAATTCACGCTGGGGAGAACAATCAGCGACAGCGTACCCAGGAAGTGCACCGAGGAAGCACAGCTGCTATTCCCAACCACCACCCAGAAAAGCCGCCTAACGCAGCTTCTGAAACCCCCGCTCACTGGCAGCACAAAGCATGAAGTGCGCCTAGGACGAGGCCGGCATCGATGACGGACCCATGCCGCGGGAGCGCTGCGGCGTCCTCCTATGCTTGTCTCCAAGTTCTGGAACTTATCCATTGGACATCTGCAGCCAGGAGAAAGCGCCGTCAGAGAGGTCCCGACCTCGCAGTGACTCCAGCGAGATGTGATTCGCATCCTGATTGAACTTAGCGTGCAGAGTGTCACACGCACTCCTATACAAAGACGCGACGGATTGAGATCTTCCTCCTCGCACAGCAGCCTCATGCTTCCTCCTGCGCCGCAGAGCCCGTCGATCCTTTCATGCAATCGACGCTCAAAGGGAAAGCGTGATCCCCGAACATGGACACCGTTTAATTGTATCTGGCGCACCATTGTTACTCAACCTACTCTGCTGATTTTGATCTGGTATTTAAATACACTTCATGTACCTTATATATGTACCGCCTTATCTTTATGAATTATGGGACACTGCACATATTTCATGATGGACGGCTGAGGCGAACAGTCCGTACTCTCGGGTCAGAAATAGACGCAGATATGCGATGAATGAAGCGAGTTCCAGCTTGGTCTCGTATGTGTACATAACAGCCGCGAAAGCGAAATAGTGGTCGAAGAACTATGTTCTGCTCATCCGCTGGCGACGCTGGACAAAATGTATGAGCCAAGGCCGCAGTGTCTTTAGCGGGTACGACGACAGCGGACATCGCAAAGAACGATATCCCACACGCACACTGGATAATCGGAGCGCGCAAGCGCGCCGAAATTGAAGGCGCACAGACGCATATATAAGCATTGCACCAGATCGACGGTGTCTCGTCAACACGATGGGGCGACTAAATACGGGGGCAGGGGCTGTGCAAACCAAGCAGGCAGGGGCGTACCGCACGGGCAGAGGGGATGGGTGCGTTCAGCTCGAGATTTACAGCGTGTAGGTGTGTACCCGTATGACAGGTACGGCGGCGCAAAAACGATCAGAGCGCGGGTGTGGTGTAGAACGGTAGACGGCGGGATGGGCTACGCGCAGATACACAGGAGGAGAATGAGGGATGGGCGCGGGGGAGTGGGTGCTACATTGTCGAGTCTGCTGCTCGTCAAATTCCCTGAGGTAAAGCAGCGCATAGCATTATGAGAGGGGCCAGCACGCGTTGCTCGGCGAGAAGTTGTACATGCACAGGCGGCGGTGGCGCTTGTCGTGGGGCGAAAAGGCCTCGGCGGGAACAGGGAGGTCAGCGCAGTGAGAATGGGCGACACTTGCTTTGAGCTGCAGGACCCTTGAAGGACGTGTCAGGCGCAGAGAGCGCCGCGACCACCGCCATCGCAGGCAGCGAGGCGTTGGAAATGCGAGCTTCCAATCTTGCGCTAAATCGAAAGGTACATATCCAGCTCCGGAGCTGATTAGGACTATTCTATGGTGAAGGGGCGAGGTTTTGCAACGGAGAGCGGCGAGCGCGCGTTATGCGTTCGCGTTAGAGATTTCAGCGGAGCTTGAATTAATTTCTCGCGTGATGTCTACGTCGATTCATACTATCACGTGCAACGCAATTAGTGTTGCCGTAGTTTGGTTCAGTTATGCCGAACCGGCAGACTGAACCACAAAAATAACTGCAATGACCGAACTGTGGTTTCGCAGTCGCCTATGGTCTGGATCACGGCCCGACCAGTTTCCTGCGGTGCGAGCTGGTCAGACCACGGTTTGAGTCCGCATTTGGTAAGTCAATGTGATGGGCACTGATTTAACATCGATGCAATGTCGATAACGTCTCCAGCACATGTTGTGGCACAGTACGTGCCCTGATAAGTGCTCTGCGCCTTCGGGAGGCTTATTAAATGCATCAAGTATCGTACTGGCCATAGAAAATTAGATTAGAACATGCCATGTGCAAAATAAAGGAGCTGTACTACTCTAGAGCACTGTCACAGGCTGAACACGATGCACTAACATGCCAAAGGCATCGTAAAGACCTGTGTTAAATACGCGGAGCGTAGTTATAGAGTCTTACACGTTTTGAGGATTTAGTACACGTGCATTGAGCAATTCTTGAGATTATATCCCATGCAATTTATCATCTTAATTGCTGAAGTGCTCGTGTCCGAGACTCTGAGTCAAATAAGTCACGTACTGCACCGGCAATAATAATTTACGAAATGCCTTGAGACTGTCCCTGCTCGCAATGCATAAATTTTTAGCAACGGAAGGTGCTGGAAGCCCGGTGAAAATCGCACAAGGCGCACACATGCTTCAGCGTCTCGAGGATAAAAGGTAAGCACTGTTGAGACCTTTTCAGCAGCATTTCTTACGTGCATAAATGCCCCCCAGACGTACTCGAACGCGGCAAACCAATACACAGCCAAGAATCCATGAAAATGGATCTGCAGAAATCACTTTCCAGGCCGAGAGTGAGTTAACTCTGGTGCTACGTACATTTATTCCTGTATGCTCACCTTTTTCTTCCATGTCGAACAGTATCTGCAGTACCGATCTCAGCTGGAAATATCACGCCGCCGGCTCAGCTTGAAATTCGGACGCCCGTTGTCGAAGGAGATCATGCAGGTATTGGTACTATTATTCATATTTTTTCAAGCTATAACTAGACTAATATACACATTTAATAGAACCGCCGGATATTCCTGACAGTCCAAACAACCCTTTCTCGGTCACCGAACATCCTCGTCTGTCAGATACCTCTGTTGGGGAAGTTTTTCCCGACCCCGAAACGTCATCTGGTTCTGAGTCCCACTCATCGCCACGGATCAGTAGCAGAAATGTCCCGGCCCGAGGGCCCAACGAGTTGTCTGGCGAGCCTTCAAACAGTGCGGCGGCAAGTCACAATCAGCAGTCAGATCACCAACAGAATCCGGCTGCTAAAAAGAAACGAGGTGCAAAGGATGTGTGGCCTTTTATTGAAACCACGGGAAGCGGCCGCTACTGTAAATTTTGCCAGTAAGTCGATGCAAACACACAATATTGTTTCTATTTCTAATGAATATATATAATGCAGACATGAGAAGACTATTCACCCAGGATACGACGTGTTTAATTTTAGCTTAGAGACGGGAACAAGCACTTTACGTGCTCACCTATTTACTTATCATCCTGATGCCTGGATTGAAGGGTGTGACAAATTCAAGATCGAAATCACTGCAAAAAATGCTCAAGGCCCAGTAGCAGACTACCGTGCACGGAAGCGACAGGGAGGGGCGCAACCTGAAGGACCGGATCGTCCAGCCGATCTCGGAGATTTCTCGCATGAGGCCTTTGTTGACGCAATTACTCAGTTTATCATTGCAGATGACCAGGTGCGCATGTTGACCGAGAATATTATCACTATTTTGTTCACTCATTTAATAATTCCTTAGTCACTGAATGTGATCGACAACCCGCATTTGCGACGCATTTTTATGTTGCTTCGGAGTGACCTCAAAGATTCTGATATTCCACACCGGACAACAATTCGGAATCACATAAAGATTGTCTGGGATAATCACATGACTGGTCTTGAGGCCGAACTGCAGGTAAATTATCTTGCCAGACCACTTTTCCGAGTGCTTATTATTTTTTAATGTATGCAGAACGCTCTGGGACGAATTTCCGTGACAACAGACATGTGGTCTGACCCAAATCTGTCGCCATTTATGGCTGTCACTGCACACTGGATAGAGACAGAAACAATTCAGACCGCACGCGGTGTCCAATATCATCTTAAATTACGTGCTGAATTGATCAGTTTCCATCGCGTTCCTGGAAGTCACACCGGCGAGCACCTTGCACAAGCACTGCTGTATATCCTTGACCGCCTTGGAATTACATCGAAGGTCATTTACATTGATTTATGCTATACTTGCAACTAATAAATACTTAATTTTTAGATTGGATGGGTCACAATGGACAATGCATCCAATAACGACAGTCTGATGTCTGGTCTTGAGGGTGAACTACATGCTCGTGGGATAGCATTTGATCGGACAGCTAATCGCATCAGGTACACTTTATCTTAGCGCTGGAATGCAAGACTAACAATTTGCTTTAACTAAGATGTTTTCCTCACATCGTGAATTTGGCATGTAAAGCTGTTCTCGCTGCACTTGCGCGCACACAATATGTTGAACTTGAGGATCCAACTGACGGTGGGATTGTTCCTGAATCTATCAATAATCCGATCAGCACTCTTCGTGCATTAATTCGAGCAGTAAGTTAACTGTTGTATCTGGAATTTGAATGTAAATAAATATCCGTTACCAGATTTGGGTGTCATCCCTACGTTGTCAACTTTTTTCAAGTATCTCCAAGCAGCATGGGAATGATCTGCAGCTCCTACGAGATGTAGAAATAAGGTGGTCATCAACCCTGTATATGATTGAACGGGCTCTTGATCTCGAAAAGGTATGTTCAAAATTGATCAATACATCTACTCATAATAATTATTTATTTGATAGCCACTTGACGCTTGTACCAGCTCACAGGAATTCGAGGATCTACATCGGTATAAGCTCACGGAAGCCGAATGGAATGCTCTTGCCATTGTGCACGAGATTCTTCTCATACCAGATGCATTCCAACAGAAACTCTCGGCGGAAAAAACACCCACACTGTGTAATGCTATTCCTGGATTCAGCGCGATGATCAGATTGTGGGAGGACCTCCAAACTGAATACGGTCCAATTTATGCAGACATCATTCAAGATGGCATTGATAAGCTTGAAAGCTATGCCTCTCGGATAGAGCGTGTTCCTGCTTATATAATTTCCATGGGTGTGTAGTCTTTTGTCCTCAGGAATAAAATTGCAGCTAATAGATATCTTTTTACTAGTACTCAATCCATCAATGAAGCTTAAGTACATTGCCTCAGATGAGCATGATGGAACTATGGCTCTCCTACGCCGCACAGTATGTCATATATTTTTAGACTGGTTTATTATTAACAAGTTCGTCTTATCAAGTTGCTTCCATATTATGAGAGACGTACTCGTGCATCCCCAACTTCTTCCGCACCGTATACACAAGATGCTCGAGATGGAGCAGCTATCCAACAACCTGTATTCCCTCACAATTACACCCCGCGCCGGCCGCGGACTGCAAGGATAGGCCGTTCACTTCGAAATACAAATGCTCACCGTACTGCTGATGAGATCCTTGGGCTGGCTAGGGAAAATGTCCCCGAGAGAGGATCACTGGATGCCGAGATTGAATCATATCTCGGTGAGCCAATCTCAACATTAACTAGTCTTGTTTATTGGGAGGTGAGTACAGGTTTTTAAATTTTAGCAGAGGATATGAAAATCTGACCGTGAGTCTAGGAATCTCAGCTTCGTTATCCGACATTATTTTTAGCCGCACTGGATTACCTTGCTATCCAAGGGTCTGCTGTGCCGTGCGAGCGCGTGTTTTCATCTGCAAAAGAGACCATGACTGATCGCCGCAATAACATCCATGCAGAATTGATGGAGATGTTGCAGATGTTAAAGTTCACACTGAAATCAGGCAGATCAATTGATTTCACGCAGGGTACATCCCGCAAAGATGTTATAGACTTTATTATATCTACTATGGAGGAGGAAATCATGGTTCCCGAGGATATAAATGCGTATGTACAATCATTGATGTCAACCATCGAGTAGATACACCTATTAAAACTCCGATCCCAAATTCAGCCATAAAGCTGCAGTCCGACCGGTCATCAACTGGTTCAAGCCGAAACCGACAATGATATTTAGAGTTTGTCTGGCTTGGTCATCAAAGTACTTCCAAAACTGGACAAGCCGGACTGCAGCCGGACTAGACCAAACTTCGGCAACACTAAACGCAATGCAAAAGTGATCTAGTAATGCAAAACGCACTCTAGAGAGCGCAATTCTGCACCGTTTTCCGAGATTTTTTCAGATTCTGGTTTGTATAGACGTGGCGCATAATCCCCCAGATTATTATGAAGTGAAACTGTATAGCTGTTTCACTACCGCTTCATCTATCTCTAAAAATACACATTTGCATTAACAATCCGTACCGTTTTATTATTTCCGCCTCTTGACAATCACAAAAAACTAGGGAAATTTTCAGGAATACACTAATACTATAGATTTACCCCTCCGCAAATTTATGTGGCCATAGCTATAAGGATGCTAGTAGAAATCGATTGTGTGACATTCAACGTGACGCTAGTTAGGCTACCAGAACGTGTGACAATACTGTAGGTATGATGAATGCGTACCTTCAGTAAAATTTCTAAGACATTTGGACTCTTTTTAATGGCAGAAATAATGAAGGAGTACAAATATTGATCTAAAAGTGCATTTTATAAGAAAGAGAGGGAGGTAGCGTAACAACCACATCGCTTCACTTTATAAGAATTTGAGAGATTACAGATCACGTCTAGGCAAACCAGAATATAAAAAAATCTCGGAAAACGGTGCAGAATTGCGCTCTCTAGAGTGCATTTTGCATTACTAGATCACTTTTGCATTGCGTTGCGTGTGATAGTATGCTCCGAGTCTTCCGCAGTCTTTTTTCGCACTACTCTGCATTTGGGGATGAGAAATTCATTGATGAAATAAATCATGTCAGACATTACATTTCAACAGAATTTCTGTTAGATACTCAATATGTGATATCAAATCTACATCAAGCTTCTTATTCAATTATAAAGACTTAGATATTTCGAACTACATTGCATGGCATTTCCTTGAAATGATGTTCACATCTATCAATTTCATGCATTTGACTGTATTTGTATAATTATGACATGCAGTGGCTCAGAATAAGTAATTTATGCAGACTTAGGAGTTCATTCAGAAATTGCAATTATTTAAAATTAAAATCCAGGTCCATTCCAAAACTTCCATCAGTGACAAACTCTTCTGTAGACTGGCACATGAAACAAATAAAATGATTTCTGTTGTATTTGTGTTTTTCAATCTCAAGGTTGGTTTTCTAAAACAGACATGAATGATTGTTGGTCATAAAATTATGAGCTTTTGTAAGATATAAAACCCTCACCTGGAAACAATCTATTGCAGCATCTGCTAGCCTTTTTAAATCCTTTTTCAACAGTAAAATTGAGTGGTATTTTCTAATCAAGCATAATTCTCTGGTGCATTCAACCTGGTGGTCTTCTGGCTTGCATGGCTGTACTGCATAAGGGCATTGAATAGGAATTTTTGGAAATGGCAGGTGGGCATGGAGTAATTGATGTTTTTGCAGAGTCTTTCCACATTTTGGTCTTGTGTCGATGGTGAAAATCAATCCAATTAGAGAATCTATCCATACACTGAACCTTCTCCAATAGCTATGGTCCTCCCAGTAGCATTTCACATTTTCACCACCAGTTCTGTATAGGTTGCATTAGTTTTTGCATTAATCAATAAACCTACAACTTACATGTACAGCTCTGAATACTTTCCTAATTTCAAGTAATATTCAAGGACTGTGATGTCCAGATCAATATTGAGGGTTTTTATGGCTTGATAAGAAGCTTGATGTGGATTTGATATCACATAGTGAGTATCTAACAGAAAGTCTGTTGAAATGTAATGTCTAATGTGATTTATTTCATCATCAATTTTCTGATCCCCAAATGCAGAGTAGGGTGAAAACAGAGTATCCAGTTTTTGGCCTGGGGACATTGCAAAGCAGATGAATGGGACCAAAGCATTAGAATCATATTCACATAATCCCTGATAAAGAGCTTGTGATAACCAGGTATCCAGATTTGCCAAAGCAGTATTGTGAAGTTCAGCTGCTGTTGTAGAAAACATTTGAACCTCCTATTATAATTATGTCAATTTTCAGTGGTTCATCATAATGATTACTTGACTATGAGAAGGTTACTGTACCTCAGTTTGTATCCAATCATGATATGAAGACAAGATTGAGAATACACAGAGAGGAATTTCATCATCATCTTCACTTGACTCATTTGAGTGGTTCCAGTGCATCATAGAGATGGATAGGGATTTGTAGGGATTAAAGTTTGACAGAGCACTTACTAGCTCTGTGGTCAGAAAGGCTGTGTTTTCATCCAATATCCATGAAAGATTTGTACAGAAGGTGCTAATCTCACAGCTTTCCCTGCCTGGTTTCATCACAGCTAAATAAAAACAGATTAGAATTTTGATAGTCATTTTTGAGTTCAATACTCTCCAAGCTCACCTTCATATTGGTTGAACAAAGATATAACAATGGAGGCAATTGCATTGGAAGGGGAAACATATAAATGTCCTGCTCGGGAATGGTCTAAGAGAAAATCCAACATTGATTTATGGTAGAAATTAAATTTTTCTTTCACACTGTTCCCATCTGGAATGTCTAGCAGAGAATGCATGCCACATAAAATAGTCTGGACTTCTCCCACCTGGTATCCATACACTGCTTGAAGCACAGAGTAGGATGTTTCCAAATCATGATGCAGTATGCAGAGCAAGATTTCAAGTACCCTCTTCTGGTCTGCAACAGATGCCAGAATATGGTGATAAAGAGCATCAAGCTGGGAAAAGGGCATGTCTGACTGCCCAATTATGGACCCTGTTTTGAGAACACTGTCTAAATGTGTTATAGGATTGTGTTCAGGAGATTCAACAAATTTGATGACTGTTGCTGCATAGATAAATTGACCAGATGCATTGTCAACAAGAGTGTTAATGACAAATGTACCTGGCCAAGAATTAGGAATGGAATGATGAGCAGGGTGCCTGGCTTTGATATCTTGAAATTTATCTGTTAGAAATAGTTGTATGTCCTCATCTGGATTATATGTGTCATCCAAAACAAGTGATTCCACTTGTTCCATAATGGTTTGCATAGAAAAGGTGTCTCGTATGGCAAACTCTGGGCGGCTTGCAACAATGAAGCGGATGTGAGAGGATATGGAGTTTTTGAGAAGGGTAATGATTTCACGGTGAGACCCTGGTGGGGAGCATTCATCCAAGCCATCAACAAGCATGACGTAGAACCATTCATTGGATTGTGTGTTGTTGCGAGACATGGCGGACATGGGATCAATAATTAGAGCCTTCATTTGTTTATCAAGTGTTCCGGTGAAAATTGCGGGGTCATTATCCATGGCTGCGGAAATATACTGTATAAAGTTGGGAACTTTCTCTGCCAGCTGATATGCTAAAGTTGCAATGAGGTGGGTTTTTTCATTCCGTTTACTGGCGGTGCGAAAGAAAAAGAATGATCCTCCGAGAATCCCCAGTTCCTCGAGTAATTCTGCCAATGTCTGCATTATTGCCGACTTTCCTGCTCCGGCTGGTCCATATATCCACATGAGACGTCGAAGGTTATGCGGATCCCTTGCCCAGTCCATAATTTTGCGCAGGATTGCCTTGCGCGTCCGTGGGTGGCACTTTGGAGGGTCGTAGCGCTCGCCTGAGTTGTGCAATGCGCCCGGCGCAATGTGTTCGAACAATTTCTTGAGCGCTGAGCGAAGTCAAATACATTAACTGTTTCGTACGCGTAATTCTTGGGATAAATAGCAGACACTTACCTTCTCGTTTGCGAGCCGCCGCGTCATTATTACTTGCGAACTGACTATGCGCGTGATAATTGTAATCACCGTTGACCTGAAAGTGTTGGCCACCGCTTATGGTGATCGACCGTGTGTTGCGATGCATTAGATTTACTGGACTGCAAGGTATAAACTGACGGTAGGAATTTGGGTGGAATGCCTCAAGTCGGCGGCGGTAGAGCTTTGGTTCATATAGTATGTGTTATTAGCATTTGGTGTGCATGAGGCTGTCTGCTCACAGCCCATGTCATCCTCGTATGCACTGCAACTACTCTATTCCCGATGAATTGCTATGATATATAGTTTGCAACGCCCGTCTTCAGTATTACATAGCCCGCCTCATGGACATCACTTTATCATATTCGCACCATTTGGTTTTCACATTCGTTCAGAACTGTTTGGTTATTTGGCGTATGCTACGATTGAATATACACGGGAGCGCGCGACGGAGGCGGCGATGCGCCTGTCCGAACCCGGTGGCCGGACGGTAAGCGCATTCCAAGACTTTGACATCAAACAAGCAATACTCATGTTCACTGAGAACTATCAGCCCCTTTATAGCACGGACAGTCTACCATCGAGCAGTCAGCAAGCAATCGAGGGAGGCAGTGTACAGTCCAGATTTCTCGGCCGAACGATCAGCGCGATTAGACACTGCAGAGCATTTGTTCAGCGATGAAAGCGACGGCGCTCGCGAGGTACATGGACACTTACAAAGCGGCGCATCCAGATCTCCCGAGCGCCGAAAATAGACGCGCGTGCGGCGCGAGAAATAGACGACAGATATCGCGGAGCGTCTCAGCTTCGTAAGCGCAGTAGAAAGCACTCCAGCGGAATCGGCGATCTTCCTCCTGCAGGCGGACAAGAAGATGCCGGACGCACGTTCCGAGTGCGTGGGTGAGTGAGCCCCGCATGCGGCGTGTCCATCTCCTGTCCTACAAAGGCGCGAAGACAGGTGCCATCATTTTGCTCGACCACTTGCTGGTCATGCAGAGCACGTAAAATGAGCGGTGCTTTTCGGTTCGACGTGGGATGGATTTGACTCTTTGGCGCTGCGGGCAGTGCGTATGCGGTGAAAGTAGAGAAGGCGCGGCGGAACAAACTTCAGCGACGCCAGGCGTGCGCTGGGGATAGCGGAGGCGACGCTCACTACGGAAGCGAATTCGAGGGCGAAGTCAAACAGCTTAACTTCCCATGTCGAGTGTCGAGCGTACCCAACTTGCAAGCCCGGTGAGGTACGGGTGGCGAGCGGCAGTCCCACCCTGCCCTATAAAGGCGCGTCCTGGTTTGCCGCGCGAAAATAAATGTAATCGAGAGACTTGATTCGTTGTCACCACGTGTTGATGCGTATGCAGTGAACTGAGCGAAGGCGCGGCGGAACGGACTTCGGCGACGTGCAGGCCAGGCGCGCTGAGGCTATCAGGGGAGACGCTCACTACGGGAGCGAAGTCGAGGGCGCAGTCGAAAAACAGTTTAATTTCCCAGGTGCCACAGGCTAGGGCACGACCAGCGTGGAGGGTCGGATGTCGCAATTCCGCGATGGATCGCGAACTGACGAATGGTTCTAGCTGTCGTCGATGTCGTCGAAGAGATAAGTGTTTTAACTTTATATCCGATAATCGATGGAGCGTGCGTGTGCGCGTCAGAGCGGGCAACGCGCGGAGGCGCGGTGAGCTCAGTATGTACATATAAGCGCGTCTGCCGCGCGCGCTGTTTCCGTTCACCTTTCCAAGCGCCCAAAGCGAGCGGCGCATCCGGCTTACGACGCGAGTCGTGCGTGGGTCATGAACACGATCGCGCGCTGTCCATACGCACGCCATGAACTGATGATTACGGTGTACGAATACGTGTTAGAGGACGAAGCGAGCGAAGGCATGCATGCCAAAGCGTACAAATACAGGCCGCTCCACCACTCCGCGAGTTTCAGCCTTGTCGAGTCGATTGGACGAGCAGGTCCTAAACGGTCACGCTGAGTCCACAAGCAGGCGTGTGCGACGCTATAGACAGGTCACAGCACGCTCCGTTTTTCCGTTTCCAGCATCCAGAGCGAGCGACGCGTCCTGCGTGGAGTGCGTGAAGCGCCTAGCGTATGAGCCCGATCGCGTGCTGTCCGTACCCGACCCAGGCTATGACCGCGCCAAACCCTAGACTATTTCGTTGGCGCACGGCGCGGAGCTGCTAGGCGAGCGCTACGGAGGTGGGGCTCGGTGTTGTGTTCCGCTGCTGAGTGCTGAGTTTGTACATGCAATGAACGAATAGAGCCTCTGCGCGCGTTCGAACGTCCTGAAGTTCAACGGAACGGACGGCGGAACGCACTTTGGGGCCGTGGCGAACGGACGTTGTGCACGCACTGCATCTGACGACGAGGCTCTGGGACTGGGCAACAAGGGCTGAGCGGTTGCGAGAGGTGAGGTACTCGGTGGTACGAGCCAGCCGCGTAGATACGAAAGTGGGGACGGAGAGACGCTTGTGCTTCGGCATCTGACTCTCTGGTGCTCCCGATCGTCATATCCCTTCGACCGACAGACGCTAGGCGCGCATCGAGCCCGCGAGATGGCGTCCAGCACGGCAGGAACCTGGCGAGAGTGGTCGGCCCGTGCGAAGGAAGGAAGGAGGACGCGAGGCCGGACGCGCTGTCTGTGCGCTTTAGGAGCGTGGAGCCACGTGGAGGGCGATGGTGAGGCGTGGGTCGACGTGGGGCACAGGCAGAGGTGTGAGGGCGAGTTGGAGGCAGCGCTCCACCGCGTGGATATATGCGCGCCGGACGAGGGTACAGGCCGCCACGTGCGCTGAAAGCACGTATGTAGGGGCTGGGAGGAGCGGCGGGCCTGCTCATGTCGATAAACGCCTGCTTTGTGTAATTGCTTGGTATCTGCGGTCGGTGTTCGCGGTACTCTCGAAACGCATGAATGCGGAGAAGGCGACGTGGGGGCAGGTGTAACGTTTGCTTTTGCGGCTCTCTCTCGAAAGGCGAATTATTGGTCTGGGCGAACGCGCCTGTGCAACAAATGAGGGAGCGGGGACGGGGGAGGAGCGTGGAGATGAGGCGCACGCGTAAGGGTGCAAGTGGAGGTGGAGGATGCTGGCGTGCAAATGGATACAAGGGCGCATGATACGCCTGCTGAAGCGGAGGGAGGGACCACGCGAGGAATTAGTGGACGTGTCAAGGTGTATGCAGGGCGCTGTTCGCGGAGCGGGTCGGGGAAGCGGCGTCTTTGGGAGGCGGGCGGGAGAGTGGGCGATGTATAATTTAGACTGCTGCTTGTCGAATTCGCTGGAGTATAGTGTCGCACAACAGCATGAGAGAGGGTTGCTTGGCGGGATGTCGTACGTGCCCATGCACTGGCGTTGAGGTGGGCATTTTTTGAGTCAAGAGAGGGCAAGCAAGAAGCCGCCGCCCACAGAGGGCGTACGTATGCCGACGACCGTAAGCGGAAGTACTTATAGGTAGACTTGGGCTTGAATATACTTAAGTTTGACTTTAGTCCTCGCCGCGGTCTGCTCGCTACTTGACTAGTTGATTACTCACTCTCCATAAGCCTCGATGCTGGTTTTAAAACACCAAAACTACGCAGATAGGGAGCGCGTGCAATGCGGCGTGTCCTGCTTGACGTCGCCTAAGACCCTCCGCCGTGAAGTGTAGAGTTTATACAAGCTACGATCGGAGAGCGTGCGCGTGTTCGATCGTCCACCGTTCCACGCGTCGAAAGAACGTCGACCAAACCTGAAGGGATGACAACCAACGACGGCGTCAGAGGTCGATGTCATCATCTTAGAGGTACCAAGAACAGCATGGATAGGCGAACACTGCGATGTAGACGTTTTGGGGTATTTCGTAGGTATGAAGTGTTCGCGTGCTGAAAAGGGGGATATGTACGAATACATGACAGTGTGCTAGCAGTTTGAAGTATAAGTGGCTTATACATGGATTAACCACGGAAACATCCTCACCCGAAGGCCGTTATTCTTCAGACTTCGATTACACATCACGCGAAATGCATGGACGGTGTAGAATATGGTGATACATGGGAGGGAAAGTCCAGAGATGCAGTACCGTCGCTCGCGATCCGGAGATTAGAAAACCTTGGTCTCGGGATGTTGTCCCAAAAACTGTCTAATCTTGTCAGTTTCCGAGAGTAGAGGAAGTGTTAATGATCCCTACCATGCATCGAGGAGACATCCACTGAACTAGACGCAATAGAAGCCGGTGCCAGAGCGAGGGGTCGATATTGTCTGAGAGACGTCTGGAACGACGGGGATCGTCGTGCGCTGAGATATCGATTTCCTGGACATGTTCCGCAGGGTTTGAAGGCTCCGCGCGCTGGAAATGGGGAGAGTGGTATGGGTAACAGTGAGCTAGCGATAGTCAAAGCGTGAATAGCTCACAGATGGCGTGAAGTGGGTATAGGATTGGGTTCATCCGAGGTCCGTCTTTCTCCAGGACTACGATCCTTGGGTGTAATAAATCATCCAGATGTTCAATACTATCGCTCGTGATCCGGAGGCGAGAAATGCAGAACTTTCGTGTCTTGTTTCCGACAGCGCGCCAAGTCGGAGACCAGAGTGTTATTTAGGAAGGAAGGCGAGTAATGTCAGAGAGAGGATGCTGTGAGAAGAGAGGTAATTGACCGATACTCGACGCTGCCTATTCACCGTGGCGTGTTCCGCGTGGATTGGTCGGGGACGGTGGCGCGTCGTGTACGGCGATTTTTCCCCTATAAGTGTTATAAACATGTCAATTCTCGGGAGTAGAGGAGTAACGACATGTAAAGAAAGATGTACCTCTTCTCCATGAAGCAGACACGGCGTTGAGCGACAATCCTCGATTACCTAGCACTGGTCCCGCCCAGTCTCGCGAACTCAGGAGGGAGAATAGAAGATTTGTAAAAAAAAATCCTAGGGCCCAGATCTTGGCCTTCAAGCCCTTCAAGTACGGGCACTTCGAGACTCAGATCATGGCTTGGGGAGATGGGGTGTACGAGCAGTCGGTGCGAAGCGTCACGGGTGCTCGCGACGGCAAGCTCCTGCGGGTGGTGAATCCAGTATTACTTGGCTAGTGAGCATGTGGGGAAAATGTGTATGTGCTGCGGCGGAGGAAGCACGTAGTAGGAAAGCAAAGGATGAGATGAGGCGAATGCTGGTGAACGTCGCCGGATGCGTGCCGCCGGCAAGCACCGTCTTTTCTCCCACGACGGCCCGGCCGATCTGCACGCACGCCCTCCGAGTCTACTTCCACACTACTTCCACCGCCACGCTGCCCTACCACCGTGCGAGGGCTGAGCGCTGAGCGCTAATGAAGCTTGAATATTTAAAGCTCTGAGCTTCAAGCTTGAATCCGACGCGCCGCTGAAGTACGCTTAACAGGACGTGCAGGCGCCACGCGTTCTTTCGCCACGTCCACCCAAATTGCAGTCGTCACCCTAGGTTTACCCCGCACGCATTCCCCGTTTCCCGCCCACCCGTCAACCTCAAGCGCGCGGATAGTCCGCCACGTCGTTTCCTTGTTTCTTCCAGGCTTGGCGCCGCGTCTCAGGCTGTCTGTCCGACTGTCCAAGCAACAGGAATCGGGGCACCCCGGCTCTGTCTCTTTTTTCTTATTCCCTTTCGCGTCTGCACCAGGCTTTCACTGCCATTCCACCTGTCCCTACCTCTGCAGCTACTCAGTCGCGCGGCTGCTTACAGACCCAACGTCCGTTCTCCGCGCCGCCGAGGTGTGCTCTGCCGCGCCTTCAACTTCCAGGCTCGCAAAATTTCACACATGCTTCAAATCCTGACATATATAAAGTCAGCACTCAGGCACAAGTGTCAGCGACGGTTCGTCGACGCGTGCGGGTAAGGACCGACACAGCCACGTTGCCTAAACTTACACTTTCTATGTCGCTTCCTCCTGCGCACCACCAACCTCTGCAACTGCACTCCCCCACACTCCTAACTTCCTTCGCATGCACGCGGTCCCGGTCCCCGCTAGCGCCTCGCCTTGCTCCTTCGTCTGCTAGGCATTGTACACGCCCTCAGCGTAGCCTCATAAGCACATGTAATCAAAGTCCGAGGGTTCGGCACAACTCTCAAGCGCTTAGTACTTTATTTCCAGTCTCGCCTCGAGGGGCTTTCAATATAAATGATATTTTTAGAGAAAAACACCGGGGAGAGCACTGAGTCACATACTACACGTGTAATTTTTCAGACACAAAAGGAGCCCGGAACTATTTTAACGATTGCGACTCGCTCGCGGACCATGGGCCATGGCTGCGTACCCAGATTTCCATAGAGGGAACTCTCAAGAGCACTTAAATAAATTCGGAAGCGTAGCTATAATTACATACACTTTCCACTTGAATCATATAGCACATCCATATGGAAGATCGATCAGTGTCCTTCGACGAGCGTTGTAGGGTGAATGCAGATGGACAGGGAGTGCGCAAGATCAGGGAGTATCGCTGACAGTCTAGGCATTGCCTTTTTCTGACTGCAGTTTGGCCAACTCGCGGAGCAAACGCCTATTTTCGGCTTTGGTTTCATTGGCGCGCATCGCTTCTTGGTCAGCGCGCGCAGCCTCTAGAGAAGCCCGTTGAGCCTCCGCTTCTCGAAGCTCAGCCTCTCTATTGGCACGCTCATTCTCTTTTTGATAGAGGACAGCCATCTCTTCAGTACGGCGTGCTTCTTCCGATAGCTGATTTGCGGACAATTGCTGTTATTCAAAATTATTTGTCGAGAAAAGAACACCACTCACCTGGATGTCCTTGATACTAGCCTGGATACATCGAGTCAGCTTTATATTTAACGCAAGCTGCAGAACGTACATCGTTAACAAACGTTTTCAGATTAACATTATACGAATCAATGATATTGTGTACGGTGTTCCCGTCGATCTTTGTTATACCGCATACTCGATAAAAGGGCGTTTTTTTGAGTCTAGGTACCCTCCCCAATTTAGGCAATCGTGCATTTCGATGTTTGAAAATTTCTGGGGCGTAAAGTGCCTTCATCACTTGCATGATTGCGGTAGCGTAGAAGAAACAACTCGCTTTACCGAGATCATATTTCGTTTCTGATTTGTGGACAGTGAACGCTAGTACGACGACCTCGTAGAGGAGTGGAATTTTTCCCTTGAACGTGAACGTCTTGCGAATGTCTTTAGCGCGATTAGTTAGGGTGGTGGAAATAGAAGCCCTATCGCTAGCGAGGTGATCTTGAAGACACGGACTTGCTGCGTCTCTAATGACGTCGTTCGAGAACTCGCTGCTGCTTTGCGCGGCTTCGCTGGCGATTTGCAAGATTGCCGTGCCAGCGTCGAAGTTCTGTCCTTCGGTCGCAGCTCCAGTAGTGCCTTGGTATTTGGGTCCCCGAAAGCGTTCAAAAATGATGTAAAATGGAGTAACAAGCTTCTGGTTTTCGTGCTTCTCACTGTTCCCAGAGACATCTTTGTTCGGGTTTATGCCGGTGTGTCCCTCAGTGTGTTGTGGGCCTGCAATCTCCGCCACAACATATTCATGGCCTATTTCACTGTGCTCTTTACAGTGGTACAGATTTTTCACCTTGTACTTTTGCATCAGGTCAATGCCTTGAGCGATGTATCCGTTAGCTAGGCAGTCGTGGTACCGCTTGACGCTTGTCCCTTCAGAATCCGGCATCAGGAAGGCGAGGTTAGGCTGCCTGACGTTGCTCATGACTAAGAACTATGGAGTGCGAAGGCGAAACTTGTTCTTCAGAGTGAATCCAGGAAGAGATGCGGGTTTCCCAGTTAAAATAGCAGATAGATTGCCAGCCGCGCTGCGAAAACGCTTCCCCTAAAGCTAAAATTTGACGCCTACTGCCCGCAGTCAAGAACTGCAGCATCTACAATGAGGCACGGAGTTGACACAGATGATCTGTCTGAAGGACAAAACCAGCTGGCCGCTATAAAAATAGCATAATGACTCTGAATCTGTCTGCTATCGACTATTCAATCGCGCGGCACAGTGCACATTATGGCAATATGTTTACATAGCGTGCGCACCCCGCTACAGAGTAGAATTCACTCAACTTTATATTATTTAAAATAAGATATCACAGCGATACCAGCTCGGAACTGGCTATGTCGACAAAATGATCCAAAGAGATATAGGGAACTCGAATTTACTGTCCTAGAGTCCCAAAAATCTGTAGAGTCTTAAAACAACTCGATATGCATGTTTTATGTGGTACAGAAGTACGAAGAGGTCCTATGTAGACTTAAATTGATGGACAAATGACGAGCAGAGGTCACTCTGGACAGAATTTGTAGCGACTGAAGTATACATCACTAGTAAACCACTAAATATTATCTATATCCGCTTTTCTTTTCCTGTGACATTTCCCTACCTTTCGTTTGAGGACCATTTTTTTTTTCAATAGTCTAAGACTCCTATTTAATGAGAATCCTTTCCGTGTCAAATCAGACTTTATTCAGGCTCTCTAGGTCGAAATTATTGTTCATCAGCTTACCAAACTTCCGAATGACGGAGGAGACATGACGTGTAGATGCACAACAATATCTTTGAATGTCGTATTTTTCTCAGTCCGTGCAACTGCTATGCAGTTCTCCACTGTCGAGAAATTTTAACTGGAAAAGACAAGAATGGCAGTCTGTCGTTAGGTATATAGTCAATGCAGAAGGTTTGTTTTGTTTCAAGGACAGACATGTCCATTCGCGTTGTGTTGTTGTTATGATAGATGTTATCCGACAATTTTGGAAAACTTTATTATCAATTTCATTGCTTCATTGGTATAACCAGGTAAGTTTTGATTTACTTCCATCATGAATTCAATATCAAAAATAACTCTGGAACGTGGTTGCAGCAGACATAGGAACATTACACGGGGTGCCATTCAGTGTGAAGTGCTACGGCAAAGTGAGATTAATAATATGGCATTCACCAAGCGCACAGGTCAAACATTAGTTTTAGGTCTGACATCTCAGATATCACCATGTCGTGCTGCCTTCAGCATGTCCACCTCGCGGCGTAAACGCTCATTGGCGGCTTCAACTTCTTCGGCCCGCGTCGCTTCCTGGTCAGCACGCGCAGCCTCTAGGGAAGCGCGTAAAGCTTCCGCTTCTCGAAGCTCAGCCTCCCTATTGGCACGCTCATTCTCTTGTTGATAGAGGTCAGTCATTGCTGCAGTACGGCGTGCTTCTTCCAAAAGCTGATTCACGAGCAATTTCAGTTACTCAATGTTATTTTTCGGGACAAAACATCACTCACCTGGTTGTCCTTGACATTAGCCTGGATGCGTCGAATCAGCTTTGGATCTAACAAAAGTTGCAGAACGTACGTCGTCGACAAATTTTTGCAGGTCAACATTATACGAATCAATTATTCCATCCAAGGTTTTCGCGTCGATCTTCGTTTTGCTGAATGTTCGGTGAAATGGCCTTTTTTCAAATCTGGGCATCCTCCCCACTATGGACGTCAGCAATTTCAGAAGCTTTTTATCGGAAATCGGGTTGTATAATGCTTTCATTGCTTCCATGATGGTAGTAGCGTATAAGTGGGCACTTGCGTCGCTGAAATTGTGGTCCGCTTGTAACTTATGCACAGTGAAAGCCAGTACGGCGACCTCGTAGAGGGGTGGAGGTGTTTTATTGAATTTTACAGCCTCGCATATTTCGTCAAATACCCCTGGTCTGGTGGGAGTAGAGGCCAAGAATGCGTCATGGTTATTGAGGTGACCTCGAAGAGGTGAAGTTGCCGTGTTGCTATCCTGCGCGTTGGTTCTCCAAGATAGTTCAAACGCGATGTAAAAAGAAAAATGATTTTCCAGGTCCACAACTTTTGCAAGGACATATTCGCGGCCCATGTGCTGCCTACAGTGACGTAGCTCTGTTATCCTGTGTTGGCCCATCACACCAGCGCCTCGAGCATTATACCCGTTGACTAGATTTCCGAGGTACCGCTCGATATGAACGTAGTCGGATCCCAGTGTCACGAAAGCGAGAGGGCTGGTGTTCTCCTTTGTCACTCCAAGAAATATAGAGGCTTTACGGAGCGCAGAAAGGATGAATCCTGCGATTCGGAGTGCGTTGAACATCCTCCAGAGACGTTGGTACTGCAGTTGAATTAACTGAAGGCTCCTGCTTAAGCCAAAATTTAGCGCTCACCATTAAGGTCGAGAATTTCAATGATTCCGACGAAGGATATATTGCTACCAATGCGCACGTCGGAACGTTACAAATATGACCCTGTTGTTCCGTGGAATGTGCGGTTATCAAACAGCAGACAACCGCTCTCTAACAGTTCTTTTAGGTACTCCATGCTCCGGCCCGTGAAAGAACTTGGAAACAGTATAGTACGCAGATATAAACAGGCAATGAATTTACATGGGATACCCCACCCCACAAGATCTGGCAAAAAAAGGACAGATGCCGTCTTATGAGACGATTGTGTTATTCTGAATGCGTAAACCAGATCGCCGAGAATGGTTTAATTACATCCGAGCCCTAGAGCGTCGACAACACGTGGGATTTAAAGGTGAGTACATCAGGTCGAAGTGAAAATAAAAGTTATATTAAGCGAGACCGATACATTGGCGCTGTCGTGTAGACACACATTGCATACTATATGATCCAGACCCATGTTTTCGATGGAGGATGGGTGTAGCTTCATTGTAAAGCTCTTCTCATTAACTTTCTTTGGTGGTTTAGTATGAATATCTCAATGAATGTGTAGCAAATTGGCTCATATAAATACTACTTATGTCTTCAGTTTCCCGGTTGAACGGAGGTTCTAGCGCGTGTTTTCTGCATGAGGCGCATCGTAAACTGTTAATAGCTTCTCCCGGTCTGCTATATACTACGCCCCTCCGCTTTACGGACAATTAAGTAGAATACACGTAGAGTCTATGACTCATGGCTCTCTCTCCCTCGCAACTGCTCGGAGATGCGCATATCCTCACCTCCACTGAAGTGCGTTCCGGCGCGCCTGTCATATTATCAAATTTGATGATACGCCTCAACGTGCGCGCCCTACATACGCAACAATCTTCGCATATCCATGATCATCACGTTCACCAAGGCACCACACAGTCTCCTGTAGACTAATCGCTACTCATTATTAGTTATCAGTGTACGTCTGTTAAAATCACATTATCCAGAACCCGACGACACTCAACGCATCGATAGCCAGGACGTACTTTTATCTGTCGCCCACAGGTCTCCTTAGGTTCACGTTCAGATCATCACCACTAGCATTCACTCGCAAAGTTCAATGTACAATATCCACTCCACTGCCCTGGGCTTGATCGATTGATCGATATCTGAGTCGGAGGCAGCACGTCCCTTCCGCCGCATGAGAGCTTCGAAATCATACCACCTCGTCTCGTGTACCGCTGTAACCAGCCAGAATCCTTCCTTTAGCTTCCGCAGCTACTCCTCACATAAGTATGCGCAGATTCTTCAATACGTGTGTGCTTAATATCCGTCCGTTGGGTTGACGAGAAGCAGCTCAAGCAGGTTGCCGATCCGGCGGAGCGCTTATATACGCGACCCCGCGCCTTCAAATGCGAGGAGCTACTTACATCGAGCGCGTACGCGCTCCAACGTTGCACCCATTTCCGAAAGGACATGGACTCATCTTCTTTTATCAGCGTTACTTCGTGCCTAACGTACATTCTCGCATAGAGCCTTCAGGCTTCTCATTCGGGAAATGATAACCCAAATGATGTATTCCGGGAAACTGCGCGTACTGCGCGTACTTCATGACGCACGGCTATATGCAGTCTGCAGCAAATTAGCGTCTGTATACATACTAAATCGTTAAGGAAAGTCACCAGTACGAAGGTACGCGGATATCGTGAATCGCGAAGCGCCTCGAGAGCCGCTTCACGCTTTAAAACAGCTTCGATCCGCAGCATGATCATTCCTCTGTGGCCCTCAACACGCAATGTTATGGGACACCCTCCCACCTCTATGGTGTGCTCCCAAAGTGTTTTTCATTCGAGGCAGGGAATTGGAGCACATTTTGTGATGATGCCACGCGATCCAGCACATGTTTTATGTTCGTCTCAATAACAAGTAAGGAGTAAAGTGGTTAATGTACTGTTTTGTTTAGCTTATGCTCCTCGTTGGAGGAGTGGCTACTAGCATTTAGAGGCGTGTAAGTGTCCATGTCTGATGATTGCTTCTCTGAGAAATGGTCACAGCTATCAACATGTTTGGGCAAACAAACAATTAGGAGGCTGCCGTTCGAGCGAGGGGATTTCACGAGCCGTGGCGTCAGCACGTCTCGTCGGAGCTTCTATGGGGACCGCATCGTAACACGCAGTGTCCCCTTGCTCCTTGCTCCTCTTTCATCTCCAGGCTCTCCCCATAATCTCTCAGACTTGCCACATACCTTCCATGATTCATTGAGTATAACCGCTTGGTGACATCATTTCTGTCTGCCGTGCTTGCGCCGCCCCTCCTTGTCCGTTTCCATAACACACATCCAGCTATTTGCTACCCACCCACTGACCATGTGTTGCTGTACGTACATTTTTACCCGTCCCTCTGTCCTCAGTCTTTTGCATGCATGCGTGAGACTGCCGCAATGCCATCTTATACCCAAGAATATGTTCTATCTCTGGATACGATATGCACTGCGGCGAGAAACTCAAGCCACATAGTAACTGGTTATTCTGTAAATACAAACCACAGCATAGCCGGGGCTTAATTTTAACAAAGTCCATTAACGCCTCGGTACGAAGCTTGCTGGTGAAAACAGGAATTCCCCAGCTAAACAAGAATAATAATTGCGGACATTTGAAAAATATTATATTGTCGGCTTGATGACGATGATCATAATCGTCAGTTTCCGGGGACAGATATTACAGCACGTATGTAGACTAGGCACACTTCTTGTTCTATACGCAGTCCTGCGCACAGACTGAGCGCTTACTTGGGGAGTATGCAATACCCTCGGCGGAGGTAGCGACATCGTAGAGGTCCAGGCGAATATAACTCCCGCGGCCTGGAGCGGGCAAAATATACTCGGCATGGAGTCTAGGTGGCGGCGTGTAGATTAGTGCGCTCGCGAACGATCTTGGGCGTGCGGGTGTGTCACCACGGAGAACGGAATCGAAGACGTCGGCAGGACGGTGTGCACGTGTAGTTCCTGTGAGCATATCACCGAGGAATGAGGAGTCCAACGCACAGAGTGTGTGCATTGATACAGGCTCACCGTTGTCATAGAGCATACCGTGAGTTCAGACGCGCTGAGCAGACATGCTCGATGCGGGGACGGCCTGAGGGGTGTTGAGCGGCAGATAGAGAAAACGAGAACATCGCGTGGGAGCGGTTTCTGTGAGCATATAAGCACATAATTAAAGATGTGGCGTGGCGCACATGCCCGCATCATAGTTGTCGTAGCTTCTCGCATAGATGTAATTCCGTCTTAGTTGGCCGCGAGTCCAGTTACGTCAGGCCTGAAAGTGTGCGGGACATGGTATAGGTACCCCCGATGCGGGCCCGCCCTGACGCAGGTCCAAATAGTGCTGAATTTGATGATTGCAGGAGGCGGCGTGTATAGGTGTGAGAAGCCATTACCGCTGAACGAGCTGTTCGAAGAGTAAAATCAGCATGAGCGAAGCACCTTCTTAGTCCAAAGTCAACGAAGGAGAGCGAGGCGCATAAGATAATGGGGGACCAGAGAGCAGCGAACAGTCGATTGTGGGTGTCATTGGCATTAGTCTTAGAGGCTCCGGAATCTCAAGACTGGCTTAAAGAATATAAATGAGGGGAGGAACGGCGGGTGAGATAAAATACGCACCAGAAAAAAAATATAGTCAGACAAGGAGTCCTGGATCGGGAGGGATATAGTTACCGTCGGCAGCGAGTCGGACTCGAGTCGTAAATTTTCGCGAAAGGGCCGGGAGCGGGATTGTATGACGCGGATCGAAGACGAGATGGTGCTCAAGTTTTCGGGTTCGTGGGTTGTAGAGGACGGAGCACGCAAACATGACTGCGCACGATATGTTCGTGAAGAGAATGACTAGTGGCGCTGGCACATTCACAATATGATGAGTTGAAGGAGCGTTAAACCGAGTCTGACGGGTTAGCAGCCGGCAACGGCGCGCGAAGGGTCCATGTCGTCGTCTTAGAGAATAGAGATTTGATGAGCGGTGGAGCCTATCTTCCTGAAGCATGCTTTCCCTCTGTCTGACATTACTCACCCTTCTGAAAATCGCTCTGGACGCCGGACTTAGTGCGCTGCCTCGAAACGAGACACGAAAGTTTGAATCTCTCACACCCGAATCGCGAGGGATTGTACTGAGTCACTGGATCAGATGTCCCACCTCCGGATCGTAAGCCTGGAGAAAGAAGGGCTTCAGATTACTCGAAACCTACTTATTCATCGAAGTATGTTCATGGAGGATGTGTTGCGGACCGATGAACAGTGGGGCATGGCATACAGGGCCCGGGGCACCATCCCTAATAGAACTTTAGAACTATGACACGAAACGAAGAACGCACTTCTGCTACATGAAGCGGATACGGCGCTGAGGACCATCCTCGAGTACCTAGAGCCGAGGGGCATGTGCTGGATCCTGAGCATGCTGTTATGTAGCTCCAGGGATTCTAATGCAGCATGGTACCAGTGCTCCCCACCCGAGTACGTCTGGGCCTAGTCCCCGCGGCCACAGAAGGGGGATCGAAGACGTGTACAAAGCGACCTGGCGCCCAGATTTTGGCCTTCAAGCCAGTCAGATGTAGCACGCTTGTTTTATCGTGGACTTAGGACTCAGACCATGCATGGTATTATGATCAAGGATTTGCTGTGCTCGGATGTACGAGCAGTCGAAGGGTACTCGTGACGCCGGCAAGGCGGCGGGTTCATGGGTTTTCCGTAGGCTGGCGAGTGTATACGACACATGCATGTGCTGCGGCGAGTAGGAAACAGCAGACAGCTGTGAACTTCGGCGGCTCGTCGGCGGCTCTGACGCGCCGGGAAGTACCGGAATCGCCCGGCCAAGTACGCGCCGCCAATACATGACATCCGTTTACCTCGCCTTCCAGTCCAGCCCGTAGCGCAAGTCAGCCTGCATTGACGCGTAGGCCTCAGCGCTCAGCCGTCGCACCCGTACCTCGTCTTCTCCCCCGCATCCGCCCGTCGCCCCTCCGCCCGTCTCCGGCCCCCTTTCCCTCGATTCGAAATCACGCCTGCGCTCCCACCGAACTCGCGCGCCCTTGCCTACCGCACGGACGCGCACACATAGGCAAAACACGTCAAGCTCAAGCTCCAAGGCACCGTGCTCAGCTCCATCCCCTGTCCGCGAGTTTGACAGACGCTCACCCATACGCTGGCACACACCTCAAGCTCCAAGACGCCGCGCCCATCCCCATCCCCTCTGCTCATGCACGCTCGCCTGCCTTCCCGCCTGACTCGCCCCGTCGTCTGTCCCACTCTCCCCTCCTCATGCGCGTGCCCGTTATCCACCCCTTCCATCGACATAACCCAGATCATCCTTCGGTCCAGTGGGGGTACTTTATATTTGCTTCTCAACGCCTTCAAGCCTCACGTTCAGCGGGCACATCCGAGCCGCTAATGTCTAACGCACCACCTACCCGCACCCCACTCGGATGTTATCCAACCCTCCGAACGCGTGCTGCCCGCCGTGTCTACCAATCACGCGGCATCCTCGTCCACTCCACTTGCCCGCCCGCCGCCTGCCGCCTGCCCGCTGCGACTGCCGCCTACCGCACTATACCCCTCGCAGCTGTCGCTTACTCGCGCCCGTTCATCCTGAAGCTTCGAAAATGCACGCTTGCACGCACCGGTGGCTCGGCGTGCGTTAATTTATCTTTGCGGCGTCCTCTGCCGGCGGCCACCGAAATCCGAGGATATTCGTCTATCGCGACCTTGGCGTGTACACATATATCGGTTGGTCTAGCGTCCGTCTGGGCGAGTGCGCTGCGTCGAGGACTCAGCAATCTCACGCGGCATCAAAGAGAATAACTCACCAAACTACAGCAGCATGGCATGATGAGAATGGACCTACTACGGCCACTGATTCGCTTTTTGCGATTTTCCTATTACGATACTTTCCGTTTGCTACGCCGTCGAGATCAGCGCGTGGTCTGGGGTCTATTACGTTCGTCGCATAACGGTGTCTATATCTGGCCTTGGGGAGAGCCCAGCTGCGGTATCGTGTTTATGCTCAGAAAACTCCATGCCGGTATCATATACCCGTATTTGCCCATCATAAACTCGGCTCTGGAACGCGCCACTCGTCTGACCTCTGCAGGTCACATACCGCCGCCCTTGTCTTTCGCTCGCTCGTAGAATCATAGGATTCGATGTTGCCATTCGGGAGCCCAAAGCGAGCTAGCGCGATACAGGCCATTCATCTAATAAAACGCGGCCTAAACCTCGATTATACACTTGTATTAAATTTAATGAGCTCATTTGCACGGCAATTATTTTGAGAGACTACACATATTTTAGAAAAATGAAAAGTAAAAAGAAAGCGATATATGTACATAGGATAAAGGTAATTCGTAAAATATACCTGGTAGACAAAAAATCAACATCCAGAACGGGTAATGCAGGCGCATAAGCACCGAAGTCAATATCTGAACAGCTCTGTAAGGGGTGGATGGTTCTTTGCACGTATTGACCCTGCTATAAGCGGCTCAGCCACGTCTCCTCCACCAACGACGGTGGCGCGTGCTGCTATCCCGTCCAGGACTCTCGCCTTTATTCATCCTGCTGGCCGCACTCTCGCAAGGTCGGAGCGTGCCCAGCGTACCCTCTCACGCATCCGCACATCAGGCGAACAGCCCCTTTCCACGCTCGCCTCACTCGCATCCGCTTAGCCGCTCACTCGGAAACGCAGCGCGTGCGCAGCGTGCCAGACACGCCGCCGAAGTGCCTCCCGCCACGTCTTGAACTTCAAGGCGCCCGAACACGCGTGCGCTCTTCGATCATAGCGCATATAAACCCAGCGGATGTAGGGAGATCAGCTCGAACGAGCAAGCGTCGGACAAGCCCGGCGGCGTTGCGCGTGCGACGTCCAGCGGCTGAGCGCGTGCCGCCTCCTCGACGCCGCGCATCGCGCTGGCCAGACGTTAACCCAAAATGTATGCGCCGAGGTTGGGTGCGCCTACTGGGAGCGTTCGCAGGGACGATAGCGTACACGAGATGATCGGAACATGCGAATGCGCCGTTTTCGAAGCTTGAAGGCGCTTCGCAGACTGGCGGGCGACTTGCGCCGCGTCGACAGAATGGGCGGACGCCCTGGCAGGCGCATGCGAGTGAGCGATTCCGAGGGGGAGAAGGGTAGACAGCCGTGCGAGCCAGACAAGCGCGTGCCGCATGCGGAGGCGTCTGGTGTCCGCGAGCTTGAAGCGTGCAGCGTGTGGGGGGGGCGCTCGTGTGGTATGCATGGAGGGCGATATTCAGGACGGGGATAGGAGAACTTAGCGGAACGCGGCACGCGTGGATGCACAGGAGGAGACAGGGGGCGGGTGCGGAGGCTGGGTCTACAGCTCTGTTGTTCTGTATGCCGACCGAATGGACATTAGGGGCGGGGACGTGTCTGATTGGCGGCGAATGAGCGGCAGATAGAATGGGGGAAGGTAGTGCTGGTCGCGCGCGAAAGGGGAGGTGGGGATGAGGATGAGCGCCGTGTGCGTAGCTTCGAAGCTATGGCATAGGAGTGGATGCTTGATATGCGGTAGCACGGAAAGGAGGTACGGGTATTTGTCATCGATGGTTGTCCATAGATGGGAGCGTGCGTACGGGCGTTGTTGTGCACCAGCCAATTGTACTTCAGTAGCGTGTCAGGCGCCGACTCGATCTTTATCCAATTCTTTCTCAGTCGCGAGGTGAAAAATGCGCGCTAAGGTTAGGCCAAGACCTTGCGATGGAAAGCGGCCGGCGGGCGCTATGTCGGGTGCAACGTTCAGAGTGCGTGTAGTATGACGCAATGGACTCCGGCGGAGCTCGAGATTCAGATTGTAGCGGAGCTCAAAAGCGTACGCGCGACGCATCCTCAACGGCGCTCGTTGTAAGCTCGTTGAGTCGCCGATCTTTGTACCCATCTTGTGTCGCCTGCGCTCAGGAGGCGTGGTCTCCTATTCTGTCCTGCATTCGGCGCTGTGCTCTCTATAAAAAATGGGCAGTATGTGCGGAATCGGGTACAACATAGCACTCGGCGGGATACGAATGAACCTCCGAGCGCCCGCATTAGCCTTGGTTTTCGCACATGCGCCTTTTCTCCTATATTTACCAAGCCTCAACTCACCCGGCGTCAGCTCGAGCACTGTGCCATGAAAATTTCTCACTGCCTCACCTCTCCTGCCCCTGAAATCTGCCAACAGTCTTGGATTTAACAGCGTGTCAACGGGTCTCACCCCCCTCGCTGCTTCTGCTCTTCTGGCTGTACGACGACCGCGACGTGTGCAAGAAGCGCCACAACATCCCTGACCTGTCACCGCAATTACACGCGGGAGGTCGCCATGTACCAGAATCATGACTAGCAGTACGAGCGGGCTCCCCTTTCTCTTGCGGGGATCATTCATATTCAAAATTCCATTTCTGCCATGAACGTGCAATCAAGATGGGCTACTTCTCCATGTCCCACTTGCTCCTTGCTCACGCACATGCCGATCGTCCGGCCCCACGTCAGTTCATGCCATACAAGAAAGGGCCTGAATTCGAACACGAGAACGTTCCCCTCCCCAGCTGCCGCGTGGAGGCCCAGTATCTTCCTATTTGTTTTACCTGCGCCCCATTCACCAGCGCGTAGCGAATGTATGCGCCGAATAGCGCCCCAACCACGTTTTGACGACACCAGAACAGTGCGGATAGGTAAATCGCGCAACGTAGCACACTCTGCTTAATGTTCGACGTCGCCTCCGGCTCTCGACGGCATTAACATCGCAGGATCAACCATACATAGCCAACTCGACGTGCACGCTCGCCGCCACCGCGTTGCTCGATGTCTGCACTGTATAACTGTTTGGGACATGCTTGTTGAATGCCCTGCTCAATACATTGCGCTGGAATTTCCTCCAGTTATGCCAGCCCCGCCCGCACGGGCAGCCACCCCCCACGCCACCACCAATTGACGGCGGAGGTACAGAATCTGCGCCTTGACAGTACTAGCGCTACATTGCTAGCTAATTTATGCAGAGTGTCATCCGCAGCGAGGGCCCTGTCATGTCTGGGCGCACAATTGGAAAGGAGTGCACGAATACGGCGGCATACACGGCCTTGTTGTTATGACTTCAAACGCAGAGCGTATAAGTCGTATATTCAAAGACGTTCAGATATGGACTGGAATAGGTTCCAAGTCAAGTCTGATG
>JAEKIV010000068.1:0-88834 GCA_016801325.1 Hypholoma fasciculare
TGCGCTTGCCGTTCATGAGGGCGGCGCGGCGGCGGGCGAAGCTGATGGGCGGCGGCGGGAGGGAGTGCTGGGGGACGGGCGGCGGCGGGGACGGGGGCCGGGGCGGGGGCGCGGTGCGGCGGGCGGGGCGCGGGGTGGTGGAGGACGGGGCCGGGGGGCGGTCGTCGACGGGGGTGGCGGGGGAGAGGGGGCCGGCGGCGGAGCCCCTGCGCTGCTCGATGAGGGCCTTCTGCTTCTGCTTGACGGAGAGCATGCTGCGGACCTGGTCCATGGCGGCGGGGTTGTCGCGGTGGACGGGGAAGCCGATGACGACGGGGGAGATGGGGGTGGAGGCGGGCTGGGCGGCGGGGACGTCGATGTGGAGGGGCTGCGGGGCGGCGCCGCTGACGGTGACCCGGCGCTTTTTGGGGGCGGGCATGAGGGCGGAGGGCGGCGGGGCGGGGTCCTCCTGCTTGATGCTGACGCTGTCGTCGTCGACGGTGCGCTTGCGGGTGTGCATGATGGGCGGGAGGGCGTCGGAGGCGGGGATGGTGCTGAACGCCTGGGCGAACGAGGGCAGCAACTGCGTTGACATGGCGGCAGCCAGACGACCGTGGTCAAGGTTGCACTTAATTAAAAACAGCCGGAACACATTCCCTTTTATATCTACGTCTTCTTCTTCCGGCGCACAGCGAGCACCCGCACCACAGCTTCAGCCGCCACCGCCCGGGCGCCCCCCACTGCATTCTGCGTCACCACAGATCCCGTCACAGATCCCGTCTCGCACAGCCCCCGCAGCGCGCCCTCCACCGTCCCCGTCGCCCGCACCGCCCGCTCCCGCGTCGAAAACTCGACGCCCTCCAGCAGCATCGTCACCAGCCGCTTCGCCACCTGGCCCCCCACCAGCCCCGGCCCCGTCTCCGGCGTCGCCGCCGGCGCCCCCGCCGGCCCGCCGCCCGACACCACCACCGTGAAGAAGCCCGTCACGGCCCCCGCCACACACTCCTGCCGGAACGACATCCGCTCCCAGAACTCGTCCGCCGACACCGCCCCCAGCTCTCCTAATGGCGTCCGCACCGCGTCCCCGCCCTCCGTCTTTGCGCGCTTCGGCTTCGGCGACCTCAGCTCCCCGTCCGTCGTGTACGCGATCTCGTCCATGAACCGCGACTTGGGGTCGTCGTCGAATGACGGGATCACGCACCCCAGATTTAGCCCCGCCGCCGTCTTGCGCTTCGTCCCCGTCGTGGTCGCCTCATCTGCCGGCGGCGCCGGACACGGCAGCGGCACGCCCTCCACCGCCTTGTACGGGTGGCCATACACCCACCCAGCCGCGTCCCCGCCCAGCGCGTGTGCCGCCTCCGTCGCGCTCATCCCCGGCAGCACATAGCTCATCCTTGTCTTCGCTGCATCCCCCACTTCCTCCACCACCCGCCCAAGCAGCTTGCGCCACCACGCGCACAGCTGCACGTCCCCAAGCGGCCGCTTCCCCGAGCACTCCACCGACGCGCTGAACAGGTATTGCGCCTGTGCCCGCGCGAAGACGTGCACCCACAGGTGCCGCACCACCGTCCTCGCCGGCGCGGGCCGCGTCGCGGGGTGCGCAAAATATCCAATTATCGCCCGCACGAGCGCCGCGGCGGGCGACGGCGCGCGCGCCTGCCCCGTCGTGTCGACCTTGCTGATGTACAGGATCCCCGACGCCGTCGCCGGCACGAGGTACAGCGCCGCCGACACCGCCGTCGTCAGCACGCGCCCTGTCTCTCCTTCCTTCTCCCCCTCAACCCCCTCCTCAGCAAGCAGCACAAGCACATCTTGCATCCACACTTTCGGCGGGCGCGGCGTCGCGAATGGGAACGGCTCGCTCGTCCGCCGCGGCGTGCTCACTAGCGCATGCACATGGTGTGTCCGCGTCCCCGGGTGCGTCGCCAGAGCCGCGAGGAGGTGGTCCCGCAGGCTCGGCGGCGGCGGCCCGTCGGGTGCTGAGGGTGTGCTGGGTTGCTGTGGTCGTGGGGATGCAGTGCGCAGAGGTGGTGGTGGGCTAGGCGGGGGCGGTGGTGCGATCTCGGCCGCGGGCAGCAGCGGTGGGATTTCGCTGGCTTGAACAGCTGGCGGCGGTGGTGGTGTGGGAGGCATGTGGGGGGTGTATGCAACGCAAGACGTCTTGCAAGTTGGGTGAGTGGCACGAGCAGAATCGACGCCCTGCGAAAAAAATTGTACAAAGCGAAGCGAACAGGAAAGCAAGGAAGATAGCAAGTGGTAGATACAGAGGTACAGAGCACAGCGGCAGGTGTGACTAGTCAAAGAGCACCCGCCGGTCGGTCGTCGGTCGTCGTCGTTTGCGCGGCCACAGCCTGCAAGAGCCCTGCCCGCCTGCCGCCCGCCTGACCGTGGCAATCCCGGACCCCAATCCGTCCACCGGCATCCGTCCCTCCCCCGTCCGTCCGTCCGCCCGCCCGTCTGCCCGCCCGCCGCCCGTCCCCCGGCGCCAAATATACTCCCCTCCCCGCGCCGTTAATTATCATCACATCCATCCATCCATCCATCCATCGCGCGCTATTTATACGCACGTGGGAGCGGCGATAGCACCCCTCGACGCGGGCGTGCACCTGCGTGCGCTATACATAGCTAGCCCAGGGCTGCCCAGGGGTGACAGTGACACACGTCGCACCCTCCCCCGCGCGAGGCGCTGCGCCCCTCCCTGCGGCGCTTCGCTCGCGTCGCAGGTAATTGGGTGCGCACTAGGTACGTAGGGCTGCATAGGCGCCGGCGCTTCGGCTGTGCGCTGTGTGTAACGCTAGCGCGCCGCGGGAGCGCGTCGGCGGGCTCGCGCGTGCTCACGGTTTAATCCCACCCTAGAGCCCGGTACCCCCGTCGCGCGCGGCCTCGCGCGCGGCGGTGGGATAATAATATTAATAACAATAACAATATCATCGACTTATCGCACCACCCATACCCACCCGTGGCACATGCGGGGAGCGCGTGCCTCGCGCGGGCACGCGGGGATGAGAACAAGGCAGGGAGCGTGCAGTGGGAATGCGCACGCACGCACGGACACGCGGTTAGGTGGGGTTGACGTTAGTGTTAGCACGGCGCGTGGGAGCGCGTACTGTGAGCGGAACAAGGTCAAGGGCGCGTGCGTTTGCGGGTGCGCACGCCCGTACGCCCCTAGGCGCCGCGGGACGCGATGCGACGCGATATGACGTGCGCTATGTACGCGCACAGCCAGCAGCGATCCTTCGCGTCGTGCTGCATAATCACCGTATAAGTGCGTGAGCCCGCTTAACCGCACTTCGCCTCGTCCGGCTGTGCCCAAGATAAGACAGCGCTACCCGCACTCTGCCTACCTAAAACCCGCTTAAACCGACTAAAACAGGCTAAACTGCCTCGGGTGGGCACGCTCCCACTCGCTGGGCTGGGAACAAGGACGCGTCGCGCGTGGGAGCGTGCGCCACGGGTGGAACAATGGCGCTCGCGGGTGCGCACGCGTATACGTACGCTCGCCCCTAGCCACTGGCAGCGCGGGACGCTAACCGACGCGACACGCTTCGCACAGGCGCTCCAGCGTGTCCATACGCCGTCGTGCATCACCCATCACCATCATGATACGTAGTGCCCTCCAGACCGCGCCTCATCTCCCAGAATAAAATAACACTACCCCGCACGCGCTGTGCGGCCTGCTTTCCCAGTGCCTCTTTCAAAGAGTTCCATTCGCCTCGACTCTCGAGCACACCACCCGCTGGGAACAATGGCGTGTGAAAATGCGCACGTACGCACGCACGCACACGCACGCGGTGCGCATGGGACCGCACGCTACGGCTGGAACAAGGGCGCTCACGGGTACGCACGTACGTCACTGGCGCCTCCAGACGCAACATGATAATATGCTACGCGCACAGCCAGCAGCAGTCCTTCGCGCCCTATGTCCATCCGCCGTGCATCACCATCACCATCATGATACGTAGGGCTCTCCAGCCCGCGCCCCGCACCCAGAATAGCGCAGAAAGCCGCCGGATTGCGCTACCCCGCGCGCTGCCTGCCTAAAACCTCGTCGAACTAAAAAAGAGGCTCAAACGCCTTAGCAGTGGCGTATGCGCTAGCGCTAGGCACCGACGCCTTGCGCGGCTGTGCGCTTGTACATAGTAAGTGGCAGGATACGTCTTCTGTGTGTGGCAATTAGTATACGTACATGGTCTATTAGTGGTCTTCCCAGCTGAGCCCGCGCCGCGGGAGCGCGTCGCCCGGTTCGCCCCCGCACGGCACGGGCTTATCCATTGCGCCATCCCAGAGCGTCCTTCGTCTTAACGGCATACCATGACATGTATGGCGTGGCACGTCCTCGCTGACAGCACGGGCGCGCGGGGATGCGCACGCACACAGACGTGACGCGCGAGGGAGCGCGCACCGCGAGTTGAACAAAATCTCGGACGCGTCTGAGCGCGTTCGTTTGCGGGTGCGCGCAACCGCACATACCTGATGGCGCCGCGGGACGCGACGCGACATGACGCGCACAGCCGGGCAGCGATCTCTCGCGTCCTATGTACGCCACGGTACATGCATCACCATCACCATCATGATAGCGCGTACCCGCCAGACCGCGCCTCGCCGTCCAGAATAGAGCAAAAACACGCCGGGCTGCTCTACCGGTGCAGACCACCTAAAACGGAGCTCAAACGCTAGAGTATTTGCGTACGCACTAGCGCTCCTCGCGCGGCTGTGCGCTCGTACATATTAAGTGTCGGGATATGTTTTCTATGTACGGCAGGTATGCACAGTCTATTACTGGTCTTCCCCAGCTGAGCCCACGCCGCGGGAGCGCGTCATCGAGCCTGATGCCCGTTATCCTCACCGCTCGCGGGGGCGTAAGAATATAGCGCTACGGCTTACGTGCTTATCGCTCTATCTCACCGTACTTCGACTCACGGTATGCATACTGATGTCAGACGCGACACGCTGCCTAGTGCGGGCGAGCTGGGCTGAGAACATGGGCGCTCGCACACGCGGCAGAGCGCGTGGGAGCGCGCACCGAGAGAGAAACAAGGGCGCTCGCAGATGCGCACGCGTACGTGTACATACGCCCTAGTAGAACCGCGAGAGGCGACGCGATACGCACATCGCACAGCCGCGCAGCGATTCTCCCTCTCGTGCGCGTCGCCATCACCATCATGATATCCCTCCAGACCGCGCCTCGGCGCCTGGAATAGCCGCACCGCGCTATCCCGCGCGCTCCGTGCAGTCTGCCTGCCAGGATAGAACCTCGCAAATAAAGGCTAAAATAAAGAGCCTACACCGCTGCCGTGCGTGCGCATTCCGTCTTGCCCAAGTGCGATGAGGCCTTATCACGCTGATGCGTTTTTATATTTAAGTATTAGATAAATACAGATTATTATTAAACGTATAGATGTACTTTACTGATGAAGGCGGGTTTGGGCTTGGGAAGGTGAGGAGGACAGCCGTAAGCAACGGAAGCTAAGACTCGATTTTATCAGGCGTCTGCGCTACGAGCGGCTGTACGAGCGCTATGAAGCTGTCTCTGCCGCTGATCATGACAGGATACACCGCCGCAGGTAACCCTGAGCCGCGAGCGTCATTGCGCATGTTGCACATACTCTACTTATCACACCACCCGATTTTTAACACCCCATGCTCCAACCTGACTCAAGGTACGCGATGCCATGCGTGGCACGGAGCCTGCGTGAGCTGAGCTGAGCTGATCTGAGCTGCGAACAAGAACGCGTGCAATGCGCACGTACGCTTCCACGCGCACCGCGAGCGGAACCAAGGAGCGCTCGTTGTGCGCGCCACCGCGCCGGGTCGCCCAGAATAGAATAAACTACTTAGCGCTACCCCGCGCACCCTGTGCAGACTGTAAAACGCGCTCAAAGAGGATAAATCTCCTAACGCGGATAGCCTCGCCTACCCCTTGCACCGCCTGCCGTACGTGCGCATTTTGTGTCGTCTAAGTGCGATGAGGCCTCATCACGCTGATGCGCGTGTGTATTAATACACGCGCCGTGCTATTGTTATCGAGTGCTTTTGTAGACCAAGGCATCCGTGGAGAGGCATGGGACTCGGAAGGACAACGGTGCGAGGTAAGGGGTGGGTATAGAGGGTCCCGACGCGTCCCAGAGATGAGTTTTTTTTTGCCTATTTCGTGGTGCCTATTCCGCGCCGTGCTCATTTTGCTTTATCTGGTAATGAAGGAGGTTTTTGGGAGGACAAGAGGACCCCTGAAAGCGCGATACAGGTAGTACGTCGTGCATGTTACCTTGATAGATCTTAGAAAGCGTAAACTCTGATTTTTTGTCCGTTTGGATTTTGGCTTTGCGTTCCATTTTGTTTTTGGTCCGCAACGGGGTCTGTGGACAGCCGTACATAAAATTTACGTTGAAGAGGACTAATCTTAAGAAAGAGGGGGGGCAGCTAAATTGCATCTTGCATTCATAATTTCACAGATAATTAATTAACTATACATCAGGTACTTACTCATGCTGCATAATGAATTTCAAAATCCCTGCGCGCAAGGCGGCAAGGGACAGGACACCTAAATTTATTTAATTCTGCCAGTGTCCGACCCGGCATCTAGCCTTCGGCCTTAGGGGTGAGCAGCCTCCCATCACCTGCGCGCGGTCAGGCGCTGTCACCGCGGGGGGGCCGAAGACGCGTTGACGCCGAGCACCCACAGCTGCAGTCCACGGCTTCGGGCGTCTAGATTGCGCGCAACGCGCGACGACGGCGGGGGCCAGGGCTGAGCGCCTCGGCCTGCAGGTTGTACCTGCGGGCATCGGCACAGGGGCACAGCGAGCTGGGCCGGCTTGTGCTGAGTCAGAGAAAATGTGGGCGGCCACCCTTGGCTGGCTCGCAGTCGCTCGCTCGTCCTCCTCCAAAGATCAGGGCGCGCAACCGACAGTCGCACTCTGAGCTTATACGCCTTGGCGACACGCTCGACGCCACCATCCGAAGGAAATATAACGCGTGCTCCCGACTCCATCGCGAGTTGTTGCTCCCGAGTGCGCATTCTCTCTGACGCGTCGTGCGGCTCGTGCGGCTTTCGGCGTCACTCGCCCCAACTGCATGCGGCATTCCCTCGAGCATGGATGCCTATTCAGCCCCAAGCGACGTGCTACAGCCCCGGGATCTTCGAGTCTTGGGATCTTCGGCGCGTGCCAGTGGGCGCTCAAGATGCGGCGCTTGCCAAGTGTCCGCCACAAACCCGCCAGACGCTCCGTGTGCGCGGACGACGCCATCTGCCTGGGCCCTGCGCAGCTCAGGAACATCTCATGCGTGCGGCTACCTGTATGCATGCAGACCCTCGCCGGAGTTGGTATCGTCCATGCATACACGCTGCTAGGGCTCAATTTGTGCGGCTTCGCACTGGTAGGGAGTCTTCAGGGGACGGCAAACTGTGCGCCTGCGCATGTTGTGTGCGCTTGTTGCACCATGTAACCGTCGACCAACAAACGCGACGGGCTCTCGCGCCGTCGCGTCGAAGCGGGGGATGCTCCAATCCCCCGACTGGTCCTGCACGCGCAAATACTGCTTTGTGCTCAAAAAGGGAGGCCCCTTACACGCGTGCGGCGTGGGTGGGACGCTGTGGCACAAGATACCATTCGCCGGCGTCCAAGCTTCTTCAGACTTCAAAGTTCAGCTTCAGGTCTGGCGCGTTCCTGGGCCTTGGGTCCTGGGGTTGCACGGAGTCATGAGGCAAGTGTTCTAATGCCACTCATCCCGCGCGGCGGATATGTTCTGGCGTCTAGCGGCATTGTTCTTCAAGTAGTCAATTTTTAACGGCGGGAGTTCGCACACGCTTGCGAAGGTATGTACCATGCGTTATTTACATACCAGGTCGGCACCGGTCCCCTCTGCTTCCTTCCTGTTTTACCGCTGCGGTTCTGAGCCGGCGAAAACTTAGAAAGGTTGTATTATAGGTGTGATCAGAGCGTTCTGTTACAGTCTTCTGAGCTCTGATATCCCGCAGTCTCTGCTACTCTGGTGGTCAACTCCCACAGTAAAAAGCTCCTCAAGTTGAAGGGGTTCACTTTCCCAGTGTGTCGGTTCATAGGAGCTAGCACTGATCAATACGTCCTATGAATAAAAAGCGCCCTGTCAGTGACAACGCAATCTCCTCGGTAGCGACGTCCGTGAGGGAAGGCTTACTTCACGCAGACCTCGTGGCCTGGTACCAGTGCGGAAAAAAGGTAAGAAACTCACTGCGCTGAGGCCTGGCCGGAGAGTAACGCGACATTAAGAACAATAGATACCCAAAAACATATTTTCAGAACCAGCCCACAACTTTGGAATTGCCGCTGAGGTCTGAGGAGTCGTCCTGTACCTGACGCGGACGTACCACGTAGAAGAGTCGGATTCCTTTATTACTGCCTGCTGGTAACAATCACTGATTCCGCTTTGTTATGTGACTCGACTCGAGGAATGACGGAAACGAGAGAGGACCCAGACTTCTTCTGTCATCAAGTTGATGGAATAAAGCAAGAATAAAGTGCAGAGCAAATGCTCAATGCGATGAACTAGGCTGACCGTGGGACATCTGAGTATCACTTGTGGCGCTGTGCTCCATTCGATTGAGCGCTTGCTTTCGGCCACCGCGGTGCAGAATGACTTGAGATGACTCTCACTATCCGCTTATCTTCGGAATAGGATAACGACGGAACTCATCTTCTCTCAAGATTCAGCCCCCCCACATACAAAAATATCTCATGCCCAGTAGAGCACACCTTCCATTGGATAGGCCTCACTATTAATCATTCCACAAGGGTGTGCATTATGTTCAACAATGGCTTCAGAGCAAGATAACGCAGGAAATTAGCGCTCGGGGCCCTTTCTGAAGTGTTATTTTCCTACGGCGACCACGGACTTCATCGATCGTCATTTATCCATCATTTCAACTTTACCGCCCGTTAATTATGCGGCGATAGCACTCAAGTACACAGCTACTTGGAATTGAGTAGCGATGACTCACTCATTTTAGGTGGACAACCTAGATCACTAGCCGCGCATATAACCCGCCTTTCGCCTACGCTTGCTCTCATAACGCCCCCACTCTCTGTGGTCACATATATCCGGACACAGGAATATGGCACCATTCTATTACGACGAAAATTATTCCGATGGATATTCAAAGGGACTGACGCCTCTGATTATAAGAATGTCGACGATCGCTGTTGTCGTGGCCTCGTTCTTCCAATCTGGCAATTCATCCGTTGAAACAATCGCCACTCTTGTTCTTGCAGTGGTACTCTTCGAGGTTGCGACGAAACTAACTCAGTTCTTGGGCAAGGTTCTCAAACAGAGTGAATACTCTCGTCATGCATTGTCAGGCATACAAGTCTTACAAGTTTACTTTGTTCGAAGGATTTGTTACCGCCATCATATATAAAGAAGAAACCATGGAATACCAATGGATTATGACATTTTTGGTCAGTCGATAAGCTTCACACTTACCGCTGTACCTCGGGACTCAAACTCCAATTTTTCTGGTTCAAACATCACAGATCCAGAAGCAGATATTTCAGGACGCAATTCCACACTTGAACAGAGCGCACGGACTGCCTCGGAGGCAGAGGTCGCGAAGCTTCTGGTGGCACGGGAGCTGGGTTGAAGTCATGCACTGTATTCCAGACGATGATCGCTACGTTCCTTACGGGGAATCGCGACTACCTTCGAAGAGCGAAATAGATATTACGTGAGTCTGGTCATATACCTTGCAGTTCTTCCTGCTGAGCTCGATCTAAGTGTGTATTCCCTGTGGGCATCTCCAATACGCAAACTCTTGCAGGAAGCCAAGAGCATATTCCTGAGCATTGGCCGCCAGGAAAAGGTCGCCGTTTACTCCCTTGGGCAGGAGAGCACTGTGGGTTCAGACAAGTGTCTTGTCTACGGCATACTCACTCTTTACGATAGGCTACTTACCCTCCCAACAGCACTCCAAGCTGGTCCGAAAGGGTCGACAAGCCCGTCCACCCTATGGATTCAACTTCTCTCTCCGTCGATGCCTTGACTTCCCTTGTCGAAGAATCTGCCAAATTCTGGGAATCAGAGGCTTGGTATAACGAGGTTGGCCTTCCTTTCCGAAAAGGATTTTTGCTACACGGGCCCTCCGGATCAGGAAAACGTGAGTGCCATACCCAGCATACGAGTCCAATACTGATTCCATTTTGTTATCTTCGTATAGGCGATGCAGTTTACACAGTGGTAATGAATAAAAGCTAGCATGAAGATATTTTCTGATCAGATCCATGACCCTCTTATAGGCAGGAAAACTGGGCCGCGCGGTTTACTCGATATGCGCCTCGTCTGTACGCGACTCCTCTCTTTTGAAGGTTGTATCATCCGTCCCAAAGGGGTCCATCCTTCTACTCGAAAACGTCGAAAAAGGTTTTACTTCCAATACCCCGTCAAATGTATCAAATGGATGCTACGCTGAGTACCCTGGACCATACGATACCCAAGTGAATGTCAAATGTGCAACGCAATCTGGTATAATCCAAATGTTAGATGCCATCGCGAGGGAAGATGGCGTATTGTTCTTTGCCACGGTGAGCGCTAGCTAATCGATATGCAAAGGATCAACTATCTAATACAACAACACTGGATAGACTAGCACACTTGACAATATCGATAGTGCACTTTTCCAACCGGGCCGCATCGACAAGACGATTGACTTCGGCTACATCAGCAAGAATCGAGCAAATGCCATATTCAAACGCTTCTTCCCGAATAGCGACGCCGGCTTAAAGCCCACCGGACTCTATGAAGCATACACCGATGATGTCAAATACGCCCTTCCCCTCGATCTTGCAGAGCAATTCTCCAGGCAAATTCCGGACAACGAATTCACAATCAACGACATCCGGTTCTATCTCATGTCCCACCAATCGTCGCCTGACGCGGCCGTTTCTGGGGTTACACATTGGATTGACGCGAAACGCGAGGAAAAGGCAAAAAACCTGGAGGCGCAAAAATTAGCGCGCGAACAGGCAAAGCAAGCGGCGAGAATTATACCTGCCATGGATGAGCAATGGACTCCCTTGCCTATGCCGCCTCAACCCTTGATTGTTAGTCAACCCATGTCAGACACCGCCGAGGAGTGTGAGTTCGTCCCGAACGATGAGACCGAGGAACAGGACTGAACCACCTCAAACTATGGCAATGGATTCTGGCGCATCTCCTTGATTACGGCAGGGCCTACGGGTGTTAACACTGCAAAAAATCGGTTCCATACATACTCAAATGTTCGCAAACGCTGTCAAAACAAATACTGTGTACACTATTGCAAATACTGAAGTTGAATAAGAGCAGGATTCCATCGATCTAGATAAATTAGGCCATTGCACCCGCGTCCTGGTAGCCAGTGAGAAGTTACTGGTAATAATAAATGTACGCGCGCGACATTGGCAATTTTGTCTGAGAGCATCCGGTGGTGATCTATGGAAAAACTGGATGGATTCCCTCCCATGGCCTTCCAAAATCCCAGGATATGTCGGCGGATTTTATTATCCAATGTAAGTTTTAACTCAATGCCCCGTCGCACTGCCTGGAATCTCTAAAGTAAGAGGCCTAGTAGTCAAGCGTCGTGATCATGCGCATCTTGTAAAGACTTCTATATGTAACTGATCGTGTTTCGCCCAACCATTCGAAGAGTGCTAGCAGCGATCCAAATGCACCGCGGTATATTTCTCTCACAGAATGTCATGAAATGATGTAATTCGGATTGAGTTCGGCAAGATTGATACATGGTAGTTGTTAATTCTACAATTTACCCCAGGGCGCTTTTAGAAGTCGATTAGGGCCGTGGCTCGGAGTCGCTGGGTATATACAGTAATGGGATTCTGCAACATGCAAAAATGGAATAAAGGATGGGTTATGTCCTTGGATAGAACGCACGTCCGGAAATGAATGTAACTAATACTGATCGCCTGCCACTCTTCAAGACTTTGTTAACATGAGCGCCTAATAAATGAATGCGGTTTGTCATCAGCTCTGCAAATATTCAGTCACAATGAAGAACAACAATCCAAAAACAGCATTTAACCTACTGATAAGACGACTAGTCGTAGTCCGTTTTTGATATTGTTTGCTTTTGAATTTTAACCGCTAGAGTTAAGTGCGTGGCATCTACAAATTCGCTGCCATTTTTAACGCTAGGATCGGTCGAATTAGAAGGTTCGTTGCTCTGAATGTGGCTGGATGCTATGGCTCTGAACGGAGTCAATTGCAGGAAAGTCCCATCTTGTGGAGCAGCTTGTTCTCGAAGAGAATCTCTACTGTTCAATCTGCTAAAAAATCAGCGTGTTTTTCCTCGGTGAAATGCAGGATGGACTCAACGCTGCAAGTAACGAATTCACATAGCCTATACACAGAAGTCAAAAGTAAATAAATTAGTGGCACCCCCTGGGCGCTGACTTGTTAACTTACATTTTCCGATGAGCCAAAAAAATCCCAGCCAAATATAGTTGGTAGGCATAGTCGCGAACTGGGGTAAAAAGAGTTTGAGTTTTAGTGAGCATTCTTGCGTAAGTTAGTGAACCGTGGAAGGTATTACCGTCACCACACATACGAACGCAATGATGCTGCCGACCAAAAATAAATATCCAATCTAATGATGTGCAAAGGGAAGTCCACCACCTTGTGATTAACCCAGTAGTCAGACTGTATACGATCAGTGTGGTTATCAGAGAATCTGTCCTAAGGTGGAATGTATAGTCAGAATCTCATTATAACCGGGAAATAGGCAACTCACCTTGCAAACCCTGTCCGGCTCTTGGTCAAGTAGTAACACAGAGAAATGGCAATGATGATGTCCGCCGCTGCTGCGCTTCCCAGACCGGTGCTCGTCACCCACTATGTAACCGGTATTGATTATACTGCCACCGATGCCAGACTGTGCCGACGTACTATGAGCCTCGGAAACTTGGACGTCTCGACCAAAATAAATCTGCAGCTGCATCAGGTGAATGATTCGACCCCGACTATATGCCGACGCACCCTTCGACTGTGAACACTGGCAGGGTAATGTAATTCAGCGATCGATTTAGTCAATGGATTGAAGCGGCGAAAAAGACCCACAAACACCCAGGCCTATAATAGATGCGCCGTGATCAGCGATGGTACCAGGAACATTGACATCATGGATATATATTACCAAAGTGAATGCACGCAAGTACAACCTGCATAATGTCAGGGGAGGTTGGTGAGTTATAACTGGTTGCTTACAATTAATCCAGTCAAGAAAATATTCCTCGACACTGTTCCTTATTCATGAGAACCTTACACGGGGGCTTCTAGCGAGAACGGCCGTACTCATCCAAACTCGGCGAGCAAAAAAGCTAATGGCACTGAGATATGAATAACAAGAGGGACAGGTTCGTCTTACCACTCGACTATCAACCCAATTAATCCCTAAACAATTTCTTCATGAGGTTCTAAGACTCAAGTTTCGACATTTGTCCGACTCACATTACAATCCGTTTGAAGCTGGACGAAGCTCAGCACCAAGGCAGACAGAGATGGATGGGGAAGACTCACGTTCATGCTCCTGTAATAGGTAAGGTCAGAGTTTATGACTAGACCGAGTTGACACATATATTCACCAAGTCGATCGACCCAGAGCGCCAGGATTGTTGAAGTTCCGCACCAGATAACTACATGGATCGTTTGAGAATCTTTAAATGGCTTTATCAAACGGCATGGGCTGACGTGTATATCGCAATCGTACACAGCGATAGGTGTGCAGTGTCTAGCACCCATAGTACAATTACCTGTGTCCAACGGAATGCTATCAGTCAAATTTTGAAAATTTATACCTGAACGACAATATTCACAATCGATTTGGTCATGCGAGTGTCATTAGGGTATTGTCTAAGGACGTGTTTAGCTCGTATTGCTTCGCTCAACAAAGCTGGCACAAGAATACTTGAAATAGAGAAACCTGTGTAACCATAAGCGCGAAAAAAAGACCTGAAGTCGCTATGGCTCACGTTTGTAACAGGGTCACACCATACAGGCTATTATTTAAATGCTTTTGTAAGGGAGCGAAATGAAAGAAGTAATGTAAAGCACTCACACCGCGCTGCCTATGAGGCCGATGAAGGCGGCACCGTAGGTGGCATCCATACTCTGAGGACGGATGAGGGTATTTTTTGTGTAGATGCGGCGGAAAGAGGGCGCGCCATTCGCTTGAGTAACTTTACTAGTTATAAGTGAAAGACCAACTGTGTTATGCTCCAATTTTAGGACATGCAACTGAGAAAGTACACAAAAAGAAGGATTGATCTGGGAAAGTTCTGACTTTTCAATACTTTTCGGGCCCAATGCTATTAAACCAGCTCCAGTTAGTAATCCGTCCACCGAAGATGTCACGGCAAGTCCCAACGTATGAGAACTGAGAAGATTTCGGTAGCAGTAAGCATTAAACTTCCGGAAGAGTGTTCAAAATACTCACCAAACTTCGCTAAGAAGCGGAAAGCAGCATCAAATACCAAGGAAAGCGACATGAGAAAGTTCAAGATTTGAGAGGGTATGTGGTGGCGTTGAATGATGATCAACTCAGCACTATTGATGTTTGCAGAGGGCCCACGAATTCTGTTGTATGGAAGAGGACCCACGACTTTTGATGTTTGAAGAGGACCCACGACATAGACGGGGTCGCGGACAAGTTTATCCCTCGGGAGGTCGGCAGGAAAATAGGGAACAAGGGATCGACTCACGAAATAATAAATATACAGCATTTACCGATGGCAACAAGAAGATTATATGCTACAGAGTTCAATGAAAGCTGACGGATGTAATGGGTTCTATGCAACATATGCAAAGGTGTCTCTTGTGCCATCTACTCGCTCGATGTATTCTTTTTCTAGGAGAGTGTCGATAGCCTGGGAATCCGATTACTAGTTGAACATACGAGAATAGAGGTTGAAATACGTGCCTTCTTGATGTCGGGAATCTTTGGCGCAAATCTTTGGGAAATCTGAGAAATCACTTCCTGGATTAGCTGTTGATTTTTCATAGTTTTTCTCGCTTTCATTATTCTTATATAGCAATTAAGAATTCACCCTGATTGCCGGGGACATAGGAACTCACCGTACGATGGTAGCTTGGATAACATATTTCCTGTCCTCGTCCACGGCCTTCAAGACATCTGTTGATTCTGCCTTGGTTTCTGCTTTGATAGGTTGATTGAGATTTACTCGAATCTTCTTCGATTTGAAGTCTATTCACAGATATGAGCGTGATTTGCTGGTCAGATCGGATACTCGACTGACTGGGGTTGAGATCGAACTGATCCGTTTCCTCGTTGATCAAAATCTTAGCTTTCACCAAGAGAGCCAGCACTTGTGACAATAATTCCTTCGGAATTGAAGTGGCTGCTACCAGTTCGGATAGGGATAAAGTATCAATGCTGTTGTACTGTAGGAGTACAGCCATCTGAAAAGAGCTGGTCATGAGAATGTACTTTTGGTTGAGGTAGTTTGTGCGAAGTTCGTTTTTAGAGTAGTTCCATAGCCAGGTGAGTTTACGGCCAGAATGCTTCGTTTGATAGTATTTTTGGAATCTGTCGTAAGTGGGTACGATTTCAACAGGGATCACAAATTCGTGGGCAGGGGGGTTTAAGGGCCAGAAATTGGTCCCCAAGACCATGATACTGAAACTGATATCCATGTCGTCGTGATTTTGCTCCATTCGACTCTTGAATGAATCCGTGAGGTCTTTGCTGAGACTCATATCTGCATAGGTTGTCAGAGTACATCCTGAATGTTAACAGGGAGGAGCTAACCCGTGAACATGCGTTGCAGTTTGTTGGTGTATTCGAAACCACATGCTTCTTTGAGTTTGGAAATCATGCTTGCCTCGCTTTCGTCGGATGCAGATACACCGTGAATGAGACGTTTGGATAGTTTGGTAGTATAAAACGTCTGGAAAACATCCTTGTCTTCGATGTATTTGAACAGGATCATCTGTTAAACGAAACAAGAAGAAATTTAGAAAGGATCAAGACCTAATTTCCAGAAACAGCGCTTACCACTCGATTGAGAGCGACTTCTAGATCATCTTCTTCGGCCAGTTTGTTGTTTTTTCTGAGCAAAAGGTCGGCGTGTTTGGCAAGCAATTCAGGCGATTTAGAGTTGGAAATGCCGGTGGCAGCGTTTCTGTTGACGAATTCGCGACACGCCTTGTCCAGACTTGCCACAAATCCTGCCTCCCCGCGGAAGCTTCTGGAAACTGTCTCCGAGTTCTTTTGGTGAACCTCGAGTAACGCGTCCACGTATGCTTTTGGATCCAATGAATCTGTCGTCTCGCCCGCCTCTCCCACCAATTTTGACACTGCAGCCAGACCAGCCTTCTTAACATGTTCTTCGAACTTCTTCCGCAACGGTTCAAGGCCTTCAGGTATCCGTGACAGAAGAGAGTACATTCTCTGCAGGTCTTCATCTTTGTCGAAATCCAGTAGCTCTTGGAAACTCTCCCACATCAGGTCCGCATGTTCACGGATAAGTACGTGTTCGCATTTACTGATGAGAGGTTTTCTTGTCTGCGTGTTCAAATAACGCTCGACTCGGTCCTCTTCTTCTCGTAGACGGTCCTCGGCTTTCTTCAAATAGTCGGATATGCTATTGGAAGCCAGGAATGATTCAGATTCCTGCTTATAATATTTCTCCGTTGTTTCGATGAAAGGAATTTCGAAGTGGTCTTTGTAGACATCCAGGCAGGCTTTATTGGTATCCGTATCGTCAAGACCAAGTGAAACGAAAGAATCAACAACTTTCTTGACGAGACTATGGTCGATGTCATCGCCGTTCCTTTGGTCTTCAATCAGCCGCAGAATGGCGCTGGCAAGTTTGGTTTGTTTATTTTGTATAGGAATGAATAGATTGTTTTTCCATTGCACAAGAGCGAGCTGAAGTCACAGTCGGTTGTCTTAGCCTGTTTAACTAGAGTGATAAGATGATTTACTGTATACACGGGATACACCGCCTTCCGTCCTTCATCGCGTTCGCGTTTGACCCAATGGCGGTTCAGATATGTGAACAGACGGTTGATATAGTTGGCGCCGGTGGTGTAGCGCAACCACTCAGCCGCATAGTATCGTAGAAGGGCTTCATCGTGCAGTAAATCAGTTTCCTGTATCGCTTGGAACTCAGAACCGGGCGTTACGAGCACAATCAAAGCACTGACATCACGCAAACCCTTTAAATGGGTGACAAAGTAGCGAATGAGATTGTTGTAAAGATCGGAGCCCATCAGATTGGCCCCAGCTGGTTCCTGCGTTAACATATTTTGGCTTCACTGTAATTTCTCGACTTACATCGGCCCGCCATTCCAATTGATTCTGATGCAGTTCCGTGCATCTTGGACGATGTGCAATAGTTATATGCAACCGTGTACAGCGACATATACTGCAATTCATCAGTTAGCAGCACCAGCGGTTATCAGATGAACTGAGTACCTTCGAGTAGGAAACTCCAGTCTGAAGCTTGGTCATGATGTGATCAACGCCTTCCTCAAGGAATGCCCATGTCGTGGCAAGATCTGCCGAGGCTGGAGGCATTGGGAAGGGGGTGCTTGTAGTCGACATGGTGGTAGCAAGTAACGCGCACAGGTGCAATCAAGTGACATGAGGCACGCGATTTAGATTCAGACCAAACAAATCGAGACCAAATTTACAGATACGAGAGTAGCGCCGTCGCAGTGTTTTTTCGAGTGAGTCGTTTATATCTATCGTCGACTACCGATTCATATCTACAATTTAACACCTGTATGAATACAAGCAATACCGCCCCATTGGTTTTCCCAGGCGCCGCCGTCAATGTCTTTGCCCGTCGCAAACCCCGCATCCCTTATCATTTGTGCGAATTGAGGCTGGGGAGGGAATTTTCGTATCGATTCCACGAGATATTGATAGGAATCCCGGTCGCCAGCGAGAATGGTCCCCATCATAGGAATGACAGTGAATGAGTATTGATCATACAACCTGCATTATTGGCTCTCAGTTTCCTCGTCTTATTTCGGAGCAAATAACTCACGTTTCCAATAGCGGATTACTCACGCGACTGAATTCCAAGCAAGCAAATGTTCCTCCTGGCTTCAGGACGCGATACGCTTCTTTCAATACTGCTGAAATGTCCGTGCAATTTCGAATGCAAAATGCAATGGTATAAAGGTCGTAACTGTTGTCTTTAAACTTTTCCTTGCCCAAGTCTTGCGCATTGGCTTCATGAAAAGATATCTGCGGTGCTACATACGTACATCAGTATGAAGTGGCAGTATAATCATCCTTATGTGGCCTACTGTTGTGGTACATGGTTTGTTTGAAGCGCTTGTAGCCCTCCTTCAGCATTTGTGCATTGATATCCACGACTTCAACAGTAGTTTCCCGGTCATAGTGGTTGTCTTTCGCGTAGTCCAGAATGCGAAGGGCAATGTCTCCAGTTCCCCCGCCCACGTCTATGCATTTCATTGGGCCCCTTCGGCCGGGACGCAGGGATGACACCAGAGTATCCTTCCACAGGCGGTGTACTCCGAACGATGTCGCGTCATTCATAAGATCATACTTAGAGGCTACTGAATCAAACACGTTCTTGACCAGCGACTCTTTCAGGTCTTCTGGTACAGTCCTGAAGCCAAACGACGTGGTACGTGCTGAGTGAGAGTCCTCCGACGGTGTATTAGGTGCACTTTTGATATGGTTAAGCCGAACAAAGGACGGGATAGAACGAAGCTTTAGACAGCGGCTGGATCGGTTGAGTGCTTGCATTTGACGGAAGAAAGACGGAACCACGCGTCGGCACGACGCGAACCACAGTCCGATCAATAATTTCTACTTTGGCATGTAGTCACGGCTATTTCGGCAAGTTGGGAAAAAGCTACTATCACTGGCACTACTTTCGCTGTAATCATGTCCGGCAGCACAATCAAGGGAAAGGAAAGAGCACCAGGTGTGTTTTCAATGGCGTGGCTTCGTCATATTCGCTCACAAAGTATACAGACTTGGAAAGCGCGGAAGAGGCAGCGCGCAGATCCATGTCCACGACAGGTACTTCGTCGAGCACGGATTCGGATTCGGATTCATCATCTCTGGACGAATCTGAAGACGAAGATGAGATCACCGAAGAATACCTGGATTCTCTCTTAGACAAGGCGAGAAAAAAAGCAGAAGAGGCGGAAAGGCTCGCCCAAAGCCCCGTGGAAGAAACAGAGGATGTTCTTGTGATGCCCACCGAATCCCAGCCGTATGTAGCAGCTTCTTCTTTTCGATATTGTAGTCTGAATTTCGTCTAGACCAATTCCTGCACTTAATCCAGGAAAACTTCCACTACCGTACATTACCTTTGGTGCAGCCCGTTTCGATGGACCGTCGCAGATCAGAGATCCGGAGGTGGAGCGCACCGAAAGGGCCACTGCTTCTATATCAGCTCCTGCACCTCCAATACTACCTGATGAGCTGACGAAGTCAGGAAAACCTCTTACAAAGAAGCAGAAGAAAGAGGTTTGTCCCCGGTAGTCTATGTTTTGCAGTTCGACATATTGACTTGCACAGTTGAGGACTAAAACCGCTGGTAAAGACTGGTTCGATCTTCCTGCACCCCAGGAATCGGAACTACCGAGGATGTATCGTGAAGTGGAAGCTCTTCGCTTACGGAATCAACTTGATCCCAAACGTTTCTACAAAAAGGATGAAGGAGAAGGCAAGGGACTGAAGGGCTTACCGAAATACTTTGCAGTGCGTCGTGTTCCCTCTCCAAGGCTTCTTTCATTATTTTCTAATCACATCGAGCTTAGATTGGAACGATTCTACCAACAACAACTCTATTTGGGAAAGCAAGTGGTGATAACCTTACTCGTGCAAACCGCAAGCGGACTCTGGTAGATGAGCTCGTAGACGACGCGGAGGCTAAACGATACGCAAAGAAAAAATTCGAAGACCTACAATCCGTGCGCGGCGCGAAAGGACGCAATACGCTCCGCGCCAAGCAGATCAAGGCGAAATGGTAGTTTCGAAGTCACTCCCTTTGTGCGTGCATGTGCGTGCTTTGCCTGCCGCCCTATGTATCTCAGGACAACTTTCCACTTTTGATGTTGGCCTGTATCTCGTAAACAAGGACTATCGGGAGGAATATCACCGCTTTCCATTGGTTGTGTCCTCGAGAATATCGGGCTATTCTAAGGATAGGCCGACTTACTCTATTAGACCGTGGACTTTGCTTTCAAACGTTTTAGAGCCGTTCAGCAGGTGGCCTACAACTTCATGTTCAGGGTACAGTTGTGAGACACGATCTTTGAATGTGGCAGGTGCAAAGCTCCTTCAAAGTCGGTCGCTTCATAGATTGAGGGGCTACTCCACTGTCCTTGTTCTCATCTCATTCTATGTACTGCAGGTCTAGCAATTTCAAAATACCATCACCGGTGCCTTGGTCATGCTGGGTAGGTTAGCGAGCAGAACGCCGCTACATGACCCAAGTCAGCCACACGAAAGTTCTGTTCGAATGCCTCCTCGAGTGCGGTCTTAGTTGGGCGCTTCTTGTATCATAACCAGTGGTAAATTCCGTGTTCCTTATCTTTGAAGATGAATCTGGCGGGCTGAAAGCAAGTTCAGACTACTTACATACAAATGTAGCAGATAGCGGCCTCAAAATAACCTTGAGGACTCGGATGCGTATAAATTGCCTACTACACGATAAGTAGATGTCTCATCGGAAGCAGGCGTCTAGATGCAACATTGCAGCGTAGTTGCGCAGTCTCTGGGTAGCACTGATCATGAAATATCACGAGCTAGCTTTACATGTAAGTAATCTCTGTCCGATTCAGGCCTCCTCGAAACCAGTCCACGGATTGAGCTTGGTGAATTAAATTTACTGGAGGCTCAAGGCTGAAAATCCCTTCCTCCGCCAAGGCATCTTTCTACTAAGTTCAACTCGTCAAGTTTGCAGGGTTTTCGTGGCGGACAATGAATTGCTCCGATGTCTCGGGCATTTATTGTTGCTTCTTTGTTCCCGCTCATCGGTAAGTATCATATCAACGCTGAATCATCCGATTTACTCAGGGCGTAGTACAAAAGGCTTATGGAAGTCTATGTGCAATTAACGACTCGGACGTTAACCGGCTACCGGATACTCAGCCATTCCTTTTGACGATGCTTCCGCTTCTAATCGTCCATTCAAATTTCTTCGACAACTTAAAAGACCTTGCCGAATTGAAGCCCTCCTTACAATGGGATTTTTTATTTAATCTTTAAGCATGAGAAAGTATACGCACAAATCATTGTCCCGGGAGCGCTCTGCGTTGACATGTTGACAGGCAGTACCTGCCAAGTTTGTGATCCTTGTTTATATTCATACGGCTTTTGACTAGTAAATGTACCTTCCCTATCGGATATCGCAGGATATCGCTTGATATCGCCAAGAGTTCACAATTAAGCGCGACATTGCGGCGGCGGGATAATCGGTGGCCGGGAACAACGTTTGAACAAGACCTACCCGAATAAATATTTGCAGAGGAATATGCTGGAATATGTGGCTTACACACCGCTAGGGAGAGCCTTGGTAAATAGTATGGACAGAGCTCATGAGATAAATCTAGTAAAACACAACGGATAAGTCAAATGAGGCATCAGAGAGTATGCGAAGGCTCTAAACCTTTCTAGTAATTATTACATACACTATCTCTTAATTGTACATATCTCACTCGAGCGAGCCAGACATCCAAATTCTCTTGGCGGAAGATTGGGTTGACCCATAAGCCACCAGACCTGAGCCACTCCACTCGGATTCTGCCTCGTTATAACGTTTCCACAGCTCACGTCTAAGTTCACGGGTTTCATGTAAGCGTAAACTGAGCGACTCAAATCACATTCGAAATTGTTGTATGCATTGTGGGCACAAATGTTAGAGCCTATGTGCAGATAACGTTTCCGCGTCGTTGTAAGCGCCCTTACAGACCGAAAATTGGAGGAAAAAGTTCAACGCAGTGACATATGAGTCGGATGTTCTATCTCTGGTACTCCTCTATCTTGACAGAATTGGGGCGAGATCGAGTACTCATCCCGATTTGCGGATATATTCTGTCCAAATTGTAGCCAGAATCACTCGGATAGTAATCGTCCATATTAAAAAAACAGGGATAATTTGATGTGCTTTCAGGGGTCCTGGTATGCAAGAATGTCCAGCGTTGTGTGCGGCCGTAATTTACAAATTGAATTAATGATAGTTTTGTTCCCTGTTGGTGACATATGTTATGTTCACTTTGAAGGAAGCGATGGCTCGTATGGCACTATCCAAGGTATCTACCATAGCCTTGACCAGTTTCGACGCGTTATCAAGAACAACACGAAAACTTTTCATGAAGTCAGTAGCCTGTTCCATATTGAAAAAAGCATGGTCGTTATCTGAAGAGACTTTTTGTGCGGATCAGAGGATGATCAGGGCCTTCCCCATTAGGACAAGAGCTACCCTTATTTGATCGGGAGTACATCGGGGAGGGGACCTGAACCTGAACCTGAACACGACTCAATTTGTGTCCCATAAGGCTCAATAGACCGACAGGCGCTTGAAATGTGCCGGTTAGTTCATTTGCGCCTTCTTAAACGGTTCATTTTATTTTCTTCGAGGTGCCCTCTTTTCAGGTACCACGCGGTCGCGATAAAGCCGTAGTGCGTCTGCTGAGTAGTCCAGTTTTCCGTTTCCCTCTTCTCTGTTACGGTCATACTCCTCTCCAGCCATTATGGCAGACGTCCACTCTTTTCAACCAACGACAGCCCCCCATTCTAATGACACCAAGGCGCCTTATGTTCTCGGGCTAACGCCTCAGGACTCCCTCGAATCATTCCCTATGTAAGTCTATCATTTCAATCTACAATTTAAACGCTCATAAGTTTGTCGTTACAGTAAGCAGGGAGATTACCATGGTGTCATTCGACTTGAGTCCGATGGCATAATTTCGGAGAAAGCTGTACCTTTGGGGACCATTGTCCAGGTCAGCCCTGTGTCGGATCTCGCGACCCCTTCCGAGTCTACCAGGACATCGCGGACAAACTCCCTTGTATTTTCTGGTTCAAGCTCTACTTCTTCGCCGGAATCAGATGTGCAAGAAGGATTTTTTGCCTCCCGTCGCTCGCCGCAAGCATACACGCGATCGCCTCGTTCATTTGAAATTCAGGCAGAGGAGCGTGACCTTCCGGCCCAGGTGAGCCAAATTTTCATACATCGTAAGCTACCACTGATCAGGATTCCCGTACGAAAAGGATATCAAGACACCCGCCCAGCCATTGAATGTCTATGTTCCTCCTGGTCGCTTTACTGAACCTGATGCTGAATCATCACGCTCGCCTTCACCCGAGTTGGCTCCCGCTGTAGCAGCAGTAGCTGCTGAGGTGCCCATCTCTACTTTGCCCGCCGATGGCGACGCATCTCCCACCAAGCGCTGGTGGCAGTTCGGTCGCAAGAAACAGGCAACCATCGACAAAAAAGTGGTTGCTGCTGTTCCTGCCGATGAAACGAGCAATTTGGTACTCCCGACCGCCCCCTCGGATGCAGAGAAGATCTCTTACGCTCAGACGCGCAGGTTTGTACAACAACTTTTGTTTCAAGTTTATTCAAATCTGATTTTTTTTGGTCAGAATTCCGCTTTATTTCTTTGGGACGATTTCTTTCGTCAGTATCTCCGCTGGTATGTGGCTGTTCACGATAGCGAACAAAGGCTTCTACTGGTAAGCGTTTAACGTTTAACGTTTGACCCCTACACATCAAAATAAAATTGGTCGCTTACGATATTTTTAGGTTCGGCTTCTTCTTCGGCTTCATTGAAATCTACCTCCTCATATTCTTCGTCATTGGATACGTCGGCAAGGATTTCGACATCAAGGAGCACGAAAGATTGGTCGAGGAAGACTCTTATCCCGCGGACAAGTTACCGCTCGTCGATATCTACCTCCCTTGTTGCCACGAGCCCCTTGAGATCCTCGAAAACACATACAAGCACGTACAGAAGCTTAATTATCCCAATTTCAAGGTTTGGGTGCTCGACGATGGTGGTCTGGATAGCGTGAAGCGCCTTGCCGAGGGTTATGGGTTCAATTACATCACCCGCGATAACAAACCCCACCTCAAGAAAGCTGGCAACTTGCGATATGCCTTCACGCGCACCGAAGGAGCTTTCTTTGCCATCTTCGACGCCGATTTCTGTCCCCGCCATGACTTCCTCGAGAATATCCTTCCATACATGAACAAGTACAAGGATATCGCCATCGTTCAGTCGCCGCAGTTCTTCCGTCCCTGTGTCGAGCAAACATGGACTGAACAGGGTGCTTCTTCCACTCAGGAGCTTTTCTACCGTGTCGTCCAGGTTAACCGTGATCGCTGGGGTGGGGCCATTTGCGTCGGGTCCAATGCTGTATATCGTCGTGAAGCGCTTGTCGAAGTCGGAGGAACTGCTGAAATTGGCCACTCAGAGGATGTCCACACTGGCTTTTACGCCGTTACTCGTGGCTGGCGAATCAAGTACATCCCCCTTGCCCTTGCGTGTGGTATGTCTCCGGACAATCCCAAAGCCTACTTCTCCCAGCAGATGCGATGGTGCTCCGGCTCGACTTCACTCCTCATCAACAAACATTTCTGGACATCCAATCTCAGCATCGTCCAAAAGGTCTGCTACCTCAGTGGCATGATGTTCTACGCTTCGTCCGCCGCCATGGTTATACTCAACACCCTCCCCGGTCTCCTCCTGCTCGCATTCTATCCTGGTGTCGTCCTTTGGTACAACTGCGCCTTCGTCGTTCCGTCTCTCATCTACTCTATCTTCATCTTTCGACTGTGGTCCCGTCAGAAGTACAACTTCAACTGCAATTTCGTCTTCGTGATTCAGCAGTACGCCTATCTCATGGCCATCAAGGATCGCATCTTCAACACCACGGCCCTTTGGGTCCCATCAGGCGACAACAAAGCTCACGAGGGCCCCAAGAAGAAAGGTGGAACCAACAACAAGTACCGCAACATGCGCATCTTCTGTGCCACTTGGCTACTTGGTTCTACTGGTGGATTGATTGCTGGGACGGTGGTTCGCGTCAAACAAGGATACCACTGGTACAATTTCTTACCGCTCCTCTTGCTCGACGCTTTCTCGTTGTTCATCGCTCACAAATTCATCCTCTTTTCAAGCTAGATAGGATCCACTTTACCTCGGTTTCGGCATCCTTGTATCACACCTATGCACCACTCCACACTCTTTTAACTTGATATCACAGACATTCTTTGACTTTTCTTGCTATATCGAGTTTCATCTTGATTCTTTTACATGGATGTCTCCGCTTTTGGACTTTGCAGCTTTAGTTACCCGCTTAGATGTTGTAGTGGTTCAATCCACGCCCTTCTCCTGTAAATGTTCTCGCTCACGTTGATACCTTTACCCTATTCACGTACTTTAACCTATACAATATGCACCAATAGATGCGCATCATCATGTTGATATTCTGTTTCGTGTGCCCTGTAAGAACGCTCGTGTCGAACTCATTTGCTCTGATAAAGTTGTGAGTAGGTAGCGAGAGCCCTGGCTCGCAGAATATGATACCCGATGCTTATAAGAATATGTATAAACCACTTGAGAAGGGCAAAATAGCATAAGGTGTCCATTACCCCAAGGGAACACTCTTGACAACTTTGCTGATACCTGAGCGCTCGCCGTCGTATCTCCCCCCTGATTCTGACAAGCCGCCCTTGTAAACAGCCTTTTGAGACGAGACCTTTTTCTTGGCTTTTTCGAACTTGAGTCGCTTCTTGACCCTGGGGTTTCGTACGCTCTTTGGCCGATGTGGTGTAAGGCCCTTGTTCGCCAGTATAGCACGAGTAAGCCCACGCGGTCCTGCAGCCTCATCGTCCAGGTCAACGCTAGATTTAGAGGTAGGCGAGTTAATCAGACGTAATAGCAAGAAAACGATGTCCTTACCGACCACGTCCAGAGGCCACTTCGTATTCTTCTTTCTTGTTGACCTTCAATTCCTTTGCTTTCCTTTTCACCAATTCGTAGTATTCGTCAGGGTCCTCCCCACCCTCGTCCTCATCTGCCTCTGGTCTTGGGCGTTTTTGCCCAACAACTGGCTCTTCGTCGTCCAAGGGAGCTCCGACCTGATTCTGAGCCCGAATCGCAGCCTCCTTCACTAGTTTTGCATCCCTCACCGACTTCCGTTCGCGATAAGGGATGTCGTCGTCGCCACCAGCAGCTTGATTCCTGGCACCTTGCCTGCGGGCACTAGCGCTGTCGATCTTTGAAGTATGGAAACGGAGGGATTTCTTTCGGGCTGATTTATCGGCGGCATCGACAGTGTGGAGAGACATGGCATCGCCGTAGGCGTCCGCCAGGTCGTCGTTGATTTCGTGACGGTGCGACGATGGTTTAGACGGAACGAATTCGGGTTCAACAAGGTCAAAGATCGGTGTGATGACCTTGGGCTCTGCTACATACTCCTTCTGTGTTTTCCGCTTCTTCTTAGGCGGATTCCGGGAGCTGCGCGGGGGGAGCTCGACCGTGTCTTTTGCATCGATCAAAAGGTCAGCGAGCTCATCTGGATCCATGGCTTCTTCATGATCGATACTCCATACGGTTTCTCCGTCAGCGAGGATCTCATCCATGCCCATCGAGGAGTCAGACATCCCAAACTCGCCTTCATCTTCACTATCCTCTTCGCCAGAATCTGATGCTGCAAAATCGAGATCTTCCATGGTCTGTAGGGCCTGCTTCAAACTCAGGAGACGTTGCAGAATAGGATGTGATTCAAGGAGAGCTGGGCGTTGGGAATATTTAGCGCTTGATCTGAGGTGGAGGTAAAACGCAAGCACGGTGCTGTAGGAGAGCAAAGCCTCTGCAAGCTCATGTTAAAGTCTGTTCGGAGTATACAGAGATGTATCCTCACGATAATGCATATGGGCCATTCCATGAGTAACGGCGTCGGGATCCTTTAACCGCAACCTGAAAAGATCCACAGTTAAATGATCGAACTATGAATTTGTCTATGAAATGCACTAACATATCAATTTTTGCTTTTGTGGTTTGGAGATTCTGGGCGGTGTCTTCCCAGTCCCTAGCGAGTGCTAGAGATTCAGGACTAGTCTTCTCCAAATGACGAAGGAGGGTTTTCTTGTCCGTTGTGGGAGGAGGTAGGACCGAGGGTGCGGGATCCCCAATATCACTGTTTACAAAATTAGTAAATGGCAGAGTTATGTGTGAGCTGGGACTTACGCAGCGTCAAACGTGTCCTCTTTATCGAGCTCAGGATTGTCTTCCAAGCCAAAGTCCTCGTCACCCAGCTCCTCGCGCATCTTACTCTGCAGACGTTTCGCTTCTTGCTCCTCGAGCGCGTTGCCCTCTTCATCGTCGGACTCCAGTTGGTCAGCATTAGAGGCGTAATATGCGCCCCGGCCACCGCCCCAGCTTTCTTCCTCCTCCTCTTCCTCTTGTTCCTCATCGTCTTCTTCTGTTTTCTTCCCTTTTGCCTTCTTGCCTTTTTTAGATTTCTTCTTAGGCGCCGGCTTTTCTTCTCCAATTTCTGCGTCCTCATCCTCATCCTCGTAATGTGCGTATCCTTTGTCGTCGTCAGAGTCGGATTCCATGCCCTTCAAGGCAAACACCTCGTCCTCATCGCCGTCGTCGTCTCCGTCGGCGATGTCTCCTTCAAGTAGGATTTTGTCTTTGTTGTGGTGAACTGGAGGAATAAAATGCGTCAAAGTTTGTCCTTTTCTCGGAGGAATGGAAACAGAAATATGTACATTGATCCTCCTCGTCCATTGGGATGTCCGCGATGGTATTCCATTTTTTGATCTTACTGTCTGACCGGTTGAGCGCCTTAGGCTTCGAACCGCGGTCCTTGCCATTGCGCTTGGTGACGCGGCGTCGTACCATTTGAACAGGACGCGCAAGTGATACTTGGCGTCGAGGTAGCGCCGATTAGGGAGTGTATGTAACGAGTTGAAAGAGATTTGGTCAGCCTGGAAAAGTTTATGTCACGTGAGTATAATTAACGGACCGCCTTCGACGAGCCACTTCAAACTTCAGTTAGCGGCGCTTAGTTACTCAAGAATCGACATTAGCGACTTCAAAGACCATGCCAAGGTCTAGTTGGTCTACTTTGTCGGTGATTTTTTGAAGTTGCATACGTTAAAGAGATATCGGAAGGAAATTCATTTCTTGCGCCGTGATCGGTCGTAGAAGGCGAGGTATGCAGAGAAAAAAGATGTAAAAAACATACGCAAGGGCACTTTCCGAGAGCGAGAAAAAGAATCACAATCGAGAATTCCAATGGGGTGCTGATAGTCAGTGCCTGAACCTAGCTTAATACGCACACCATTCCCAGGTATCCTCATTTGAATGCGAAGCATTCGGAGCTGATGAAAGCACAACATGCACGCCGTCGTTTCATTTCCGCCCACCCACATAAGACTTACACGAGTCCCTCGTTGAATTTAAACCAAAATAGCGATAGAAACGAACATAAGAATACATAGGCGATGTTCTATGCGCATCGTGGGCTTGTAGTAACCCAATATAAGCCTGAGAATGTGCCGCGAGCACAACATCATAGAGAAGAGCAAGGCGGTGGACGTAGGGAATGTGGAGCGAAGCGTGGAGAGCAAGTGGCGAGATGCAAGCGGTGCTCAGCGGCGAGGCATGCACACATGGCGCACCCAGCGTCGAATCAAGAGATCTAAGTAGTAAAGCAACAGTATAATCCGCATGCACACGCTAAGTTCAGAATAAGCACGCATGCGAAATGCAGCACAGACAGCTGAGATGAACCGCCGTACCATAATTAGCACGGTCGATTTCGGGAGCCGTGTAGATGAGATGTGGAAAAACCACTGCGCGGCCGAGTTGCCCTCGCGTGCGCTCAGTTGCCTTTTGGCTTGGGTTTAGACGAGCTTCTGCGTACATATTACAGGAACGTCAGCGCCTGACTTCCGGAGAAATATACATGCACGCACCCCCCGCCGGGCATCGTGTTTTTCATCAGCATAAGTTTTCCAGACGAAGCCGCTGCAACCATCTGGCGTTCGATGGACTTGTTGATCTTCGCAGTTAGATCCTATTCCATTCCAAAGAGTGCGCAGTCGGTCAGATCGTGTGGGCGCGAGAGCCAATGCTAAGCAGCACACCTTGTGCATGGCGGCCTGCTTCATCAGGAGCGGTTTTTTAGGTGCGATCTCGCGCTTGCCCTTTTTCGTGTTGGCAGCGGCCTTCGCGGAATGGCGACTGGATCCCGCAGTCTTAGTCGTGAGACCTTTCGTCTTTCCTTGAACCATAGTGTACAAAAAGAGAGGGTATGCAAGGGTGCCCGGAACGACGACGGTGGAGGTGAAGAAAGAATTAAATTCGGCGCTGCAGATAGGTTAGAGGTCACGTGCGCCTGTGAATTCCAACTCCCGCCATCGACCGAACGACATCCTTCACCAACTCAAGAGAGCATTATCCAGCACAGCGGGCGGGGGATGATAGCCTCAACATCAAGTATGCTGCGTCTGCAGCGGACTGTCTTCGTCGGAAAGGTGTGCCCTAATTTCCGTCCTCCTGATGCATTTCTAAAACGCACTTTTCTCGCAGCGAGCATACCACGACCTGGTGACCTTGCCAGGCAACAAACCCATCATCTCCTCTGGCCCGCCTGGGTACAGCGCCGTCTCTGGGCACCGCGTTACCGTGTTCGGGTGCACGGGATTTTTGGGGCGCTATCTCGTGTCGAAACTCGGTGCGTGCGTGCGGGGCGCGTCGGTGCACTTGTTAACTCTGCTCCTACAGGAAAAATGGGCACGCAGGTTATCGTGCCGTACCGGGAGGAGGACGAGGCGCGCCTGTTCAAGCCTATGGGGGACCTGGGTCAGATTGTCCGCATGGTCCGTCGTTACTTCTGCTTTTCCAGAGTGTTGGTGTGGCCTGTGCTTATTTCTGGTGTACGTTATAGGAGTGGGACATGCGCGACGAGAATATGGTGGCTGAGTGCCTGAGGCACTCGGACACGGTGTACAATCTCGTGGGGCGTGACTTCGAAACCAAGTTAGCGCGCCATCCCCCTTTTTTCTTTGAGGACAACCGGACTGACGGGCTGGCTGGTCCATGAAGGAACTTTGACTTCAGGTCGGCGAACACCGTTGGTCCAGCGCGGATTGCCAAGATCGCTGCGGAGTGTGGCGTATCGCAGTTCATTCAGGTCTCACATCTAGATGCGTCCAAGACGTCGCCGTCCAAGTTTTACCAGGCGAAGGCAGAAGCCGAAGAACTCGTGAAAGAGGCGTTCCCCACCGCAACGATTGTGCGCCCGGGTCCTATGTTCGGCTACGAAGACAAGCTTTTGACAAACATGGCGGGTGCGTTGCGGCATGCAGTGCGGCAAATTGAAATGCGGGGGCTGATAATGGTCTATCTGTATTTGCAGTGTGGCCAATTTGGTGGAAATTGAACCACGGTGAGACTAAAATAAGGCCTGTTCATGTGAGTTCTGCCATGTCAAGGAAGGTATAATTTCTCTCATAGTTCCTTTATTAGGTGCTTGATGTGGCACAAGCCCTTGCAAATTTGTTGGCACATCCTCAGTATTCTAGAACGTTGAACCTCCCTGGTCCTTCTACGCTCAGCTATGAATACCTCTTGGACCTGGTATCTTCCGTGACGCTCAACCCGCCGTCTCGGGCACCAGTAGTGCCAAAAGCCGTCGCCATGGCGTTTGCGAAAGTAGCGCAGAGCGTATGGTGGCCGGCGCTTAGTCCGGATGAAGTTACCAGACGATACATCAATGACTCCACCATTGCCGGTGACTGGGAAGCAGTCGGCGTGCAGCCGTCCGAAATAGAGACGCATGCGATCACGTACCTCCGCCGTTACCGTTCTGCGTAAGTGGATTTAACCCGCTGTTTGTCACCTGTTCGGCAGCTAACATTTATGCTGCTGTACAGGGAGAATTCAGCTCGCCCCACCGTGTTACCAGCACGTCCGTTGGGCGCCGTTGTAAGTCCGCTTACGAGAAATAGGTGACAATACTGACGTGGTTGGAAAAGGCTGAACAGTTTTAGTGGACGCAATGGGCTGTTTTATAATTAGAATATGATGAGTTTTGAGGGCAATATCCCTGGGAGTGGATGTGCAGAGTGCGCAGCAGATAGTATTCCAGGCGGCGGGTAAGAATGGGCATCTCACGCGCGCAGTGATAGACACGCATGGTGGTGTCAAAATAGGAAATGAGTTGGGGTGCAGCTTTTGGCTCATGGCAGTCATGAGAAAGAAATATACAAGAAGCAGGTAAAGTAATGATAAGTACGGGACTAGAAACCTGGTGGTACGAGGCCTTTTGACTCGGTAGGTGCAATCATCTGCAAAGAATGAGAGAGCGAAGGGGTGGGGTGGAGTGAGACTGACCTGCTGCACACCCTGCTGCTGCTCGAGCATCTCCTTTTCCTGGGCCTCTGCTTTTGCCTCGTCTTCGATGATGAGGGCGAGAGGGAGACCGATGAGGAGGGTGGAGGTAGTGAGGACCCAGATGATGTTGCCGAGGATTTTGCCGCCGCGCTTGACGACGGAGGCGCTCTGGGCGACACGGGTGGAGATGTTGTGACGCGTCGTCGGGGGGACAATGTCCTTGAGGGCGACGATGCGGTCGAAGAAGGACTCGTCTACGGAGGCGGACGAGTCGACGGAGGAGAGCGACGCCGAGCTGCCTGTGCGGGAGGAGTCGGAGGAGGCATAGGGGGACGCGTTGGCGTCCTTCTCGTCGACAATTTCAACCTTGACCATGATGTGTGAGGTGTGAGATGCGTGACGGAAAAAGGAGTGACATTGCGTCGGTACCGGGTGCAGGGGCGTCGGATCCGGGGATGGACGCTTACCTAACTGCGTAACAGATTATGTTGACCCTGCATCTGCTTGCCCGTGCTTGGCTCTGACCACTATATATACCAGAGCGCAGCGGCGTCCCAGCGACCCCGCGCCCACCCATGCAGCACGACATCCACTACCAGCGCTCCGCCCACATGTCCCATCCCCAGTCCCAGTTCGCCAACAACGCGATCGCCTTCGGCGCCCCCCCGTCCCCCGCCCCCGGCCTCGTCCTCCCAACGCCCTCCATGCAGAACCAGATCCACGAACTCGCCAAAACACTCCCGCCCCCGCGGAAACAGAACACGGCGTGCGACGCATGCAGGTGCGCAGCAATCGCTCACACACACCCAATCGCGCTCTCACAACTCCATTCAGGTCGCGGAAAGTAAAATGCAACCGACTTCCTGGCCAGGATAAGGTAGAATTCTATTTTGTCCGCCGAACTTCCATTTGTTTATCCATCGTTATCTATTTCTCAGTGTCAGGTGCGTCACGCACAAATTACCACCTCCATTCTCGTCTCACTTTACCAACCCAACAGCACTGTCTTTCCAAGAACTATCCTTGCACGTGCGCCATTATACTCAGACTAGTCTATCGCTCCCACTCACTCGCTTAATAGCCACTTTGTCCAGCAAGCAACCAGTGAGAAGAAGCGCAGCAGTACCGTAAATCGACGTCCCCGCAACCTCAGTACTGCCAGTTCCAGCTCAAGGTATGTTTCCACCATCTCCAAATCGGTTCCGCCGGTACCGGTCTCAGCGCTCTAATTTATATTTATTTTAATCGCCGACCTCATGGTAGTAATCCATCACCGCCCTCCACTGTGAAATAGTGCGTCTTGTATCTCAATGGCATTACTATCTCTCATTTTTATCCTAGTGCGTCACCGATTCCCGAATCTCCCACCTCGCCGCCTGCAATTTCCAATCAGACACAATTACCGCTTATGGTACGCTATGGCTTCTGTCCACCACTCACGACCAACACTCCCACCCGCGACGTTCTATGCTTCGTTTTTGCGCCGCCAGACCAACCGAGGTAATTTTACTTCTTCGCCCTGTCACTCGGTTCTTACCAAATATTTTTGAAGTACCGACGCATTCATTTTCCCTCTCGGTCATACCCCTTCACCCTACGACGCATGGGGAGAACAAGCTTCAAAATTAGAAAACGAGAACTTCAGATCAGAGTACGTCTCTCTCTCCAAAGTTAAGATTCCATCCTCGTCCCTTCGTTCTCCGAGGGCTTGTTGCTTTTTCGTGTGACTATCTTGGACTGGTTCTCGGTCATTCCTAATCTGTCTAGACCCTTTTTCGGCCTTCAGTGTCAGATGTTCATCTGAATTTAAACCTTCCTCGCTCCAGGTTCGCCTTGGATCTTGTAGAGGTCTTCTTCCAGATCGTGCATACTCGCCTCCCGCTGCTTAATCCTGAACAATTCCGGAGTCGCCTTCAGCTCCAGCCTTCACAGATACCTGTTAATACTCCACCATTGCATCCTGCTTTGGTGGCCACTGTTCTGGCTTGGGGCACCAAGTTTTCTGAGCATCCGCTTCTTGTCGCGGACCGGCGGCGCGCAAGCGGCCAAAGTCTGCTGGCGAAAACTCTCGTTGATCGAGCGCGAGACCTGGCTGAAGCTCTGAAAGTCCATCGCGTCCCAACTTTCGATCATGTAGTGATTTCGTTATTGATTGAAACGCTCCAAAATCGTAAGTCCTTTTTTGCTACCTCTAATGACGGTTCATAACGGCGACAAAACGGCAGAAAATCCCGATGATCCTAATGGTAGGCATCTAGCATCTCGCCGAAATTAATTTACTCTGAGCACAGTGAAAAGGATTCCATGGTTTCTGGCTAACTTCCGCCACGCGACATCTGCTAGATCTTGGGGTGAGTTTTCTTCTTTTCCGCTGTAACAACGTTATTATAGATCTGGTTTTTAAAAAACGGAACGTTCTGACCATCATATCGTTTAATACAGATCAATCACAAGTCGGTGATGACGAACATCCAGGACCCAGAAAGCCGTGGGACCATGATCTTTGCCTGGTGGATGACTTGCATTTGTGACGCGTATGCCTCGGCATACTATCGACGAAAGCCCGTTCTAGATGATGAAGACTATGATATCGATTTTTACACCGTTGATCCAGTGCACCCAGATATGCTCGATCCGTCCGCGCCGACACCCTCGCCGAGGGAGCAGCTCGAGGTGTGTTCATATTATGGCCTGATAAGTTCATTCGGCTCACTGCTTCTATTCCGCCATTCCCTCTCCACTTGATAGTTTTTGGTAAGCCCTTCGCGTACATTCCACCCATCTCGATAGTAATATTAATACCGTCGTCTGATAGGGATATTATCGGGCCGCACACTCACTCGCCCGCACTGCGCGCCAGATGTCACGACAACTTTGGAGACCTGCGACCGATTCTGATGGCATTTCATTTGACAACTTGTGCACGTTTGCGAATGCGCTTACTGAATGGAGAGACGAGTTCCTTAACCTTGTTGGAGTCCCCAGTAATTTCGAGGGCGAATGGGACTTCGTTTCCGTACGTCTTGGTTTTTTTTATCCGCATCCTTATGGTTTGACTAAGATTGGGCTTCTCTCTGAATAGGCGGTGTCATCGTGTGCTAGTGACGCGACCTATCATGTTATGTGGATAATATTGTTCAACGCCCTGGACGACTTTGGCGTGAAGGAACTTAACATGGGTGTCAACGTGCACAATCAAGCCGAAATTGACGTGGCGAAGCGGAAAGTAGCGGACGAAGCTTTGCATGGCGCATTGCGCATCGCGGGCCTTGCAGGAGTGCTAACTTCGAACGGCTATCTGGTGAGTGAGCGATGTGCCTCCACAGCCCGTCCAGGGGTTGTGGGGTGCGCTGAATGTCCTATACTCAGTCGGTTTACTTACTCGATTTTTATTTTCCTCTTTCTCGCCGGTAATCGTTGCTGCGGTTATCTTAGCGCCTCGACCCGGCCGTCATGCTCATCAGCTGCATCCTCGCGGGGACGCTGCTTGCCCGCCTGGGGCGCCCTGAGGTGGCGAACTGTATCGCGGGACTCAAGCAATATAGCTACGCTTACGAGGAGGCGGGTGACCAGGCGAACGAGATGAGCCGCCTGTATAACCGCGTGCGGAACGGCGAGACTGAGCTCAACCACATGACAAACGTCGCGCCCCGCGTGGGTTCGTCGCCGCCAACCAATTCCTCGCCGCATAGTCAGCACGGGCACCCAATGGCCGTAGACGAGCAGTCGCGCTCGAATGGGTCCTCATCACACCACGTAAGTCGATTTATTTTATGCGTCCTTTATATCACGTCGCACCGTGTTGGCTCTATGGGCTGTCGGCAATAGCTGATAGCCCTGGCACGGCGGCCGTGTTTCGTGCGCATCGTTGTGAACGTGGAATGCTGATTTGGTTGTGATCTTGCGCTAGCACTTCTCGGCGTCTGCAGGCAGCTTTTCAAAGCCTTCCATATACGGACAATGAGCCCACCCGCGGCCCTGACGCGTCGCTGGGCTGCGATGCGCGTTGGCGTCGCTCGGGAGCCCCATTGGGCGGCGATCGTTGTTCCGGGCACCCGTCGGTCGCGGTGGCGTGTGATCCATGGTCCGTCGTCTCCTGCCACCCGCGTTTCAATGCACCCCTCGCGGCCGGCCTCCATCCCTACCCGCCTTCCCCGCCACACCACAACCACACCGCACCACCATATCTACCCATGTTTTCAATTTGATATCCCCATCGCCCTATCTCAGCCATCTACTTTTATCGCTCCCCTGTTCGGTTCCGTATATCACCCTTCTTGTTGTTGTTGTTTATGATGTGATTTTATCTGTATCTGGATGTTATTTTTCGTTCTGCGTCGTTCAAAAACTTTTCGAGATGTATATGCTACATGTTGCTATTGTCTGCGTCGCGGTGTGCCGTCGCGACATCGAGCCATCGGCGCGGACGCCACCATACCACTCAGCGGAACCCACCTCCGCTCCACCTGTCCATGTCACCTTTCCGACGTGTGTATCAGTATCACCCCGTCGCCAGCCACGAATTTCAAATTGCCTCGCCTATGAACCCACCCGGCGCCGCCCCAATGTCATCCTCGACCTCCCGCAACGCAACCCCGTCCTTGTTCTCTTTTGTCTCTGTTCTGCCCCACCCGTGCGCCGTGCCTGGGCAACAGTTTGCCTCCGCTCGCAAATGTAGGCAGGCGCTACATAGTCAGCGCGCGCCCGCGATTGGCTGCCGCGCCGCGCCGCATCGCGCCCTGCAGGGTGCGTCGGGTGATACGCGGCCATATGTCCGCGTCGCACCGGCATGGGTGCATGCGCGCATCTGCCCCGAAAAGGCTACATAGGACTAGTCGGCGCGCCGCCGACATGTGGACATCCGCACTGTCTTATCCGCCCGTCCTTCCGTCGTTTGTCACCGTGAATATTGAAGTTTGTTGAATGGACTTGCCGATTCCCGCGCCGCACGCGTTTCCTGCTGGAGAGAGAGGACGCTGGGAAATAGTTGAATGCGCGGTCTATAGAGCAGTATGTACATAGAGCAATATGCGTGGAATGTTTTGGATATTTTGTGTATACCTACTTACTAAGGACATGGCTGGACGTTGGGTCTTGCAAAAATGAAAACAACCGACTGAGTGTGCACACTATGCGGGAGAATTTTAAGGCGCGCTATGATATTTAATTAAGCGCCGCGACAGGCGGTATAACGAAGATACAGGAAGGCGGCTACAAAGTAAAGGGTACGGGCTACATGCAACGGATAGGGCAGGGATGGTGGCAAGTTGGATAGGTAGGCAAACCGGGAAAGGGGGTAGCGATGTCGGTGGGCGGGTGGATGGGTGGGGGGTGTCAGCATGTGCAGGCGTAGGTCAAAGGGGGGTATGGCTGTGTCGCGATAAATTAGAGGCAGGTAGCGTAGTGAATGGCAGGCTGGGCTGCGTCGGCGTATGTACATGGGTGGGGGTGCCGTGAATCGTCGTCGTGGATGGGAATGGCAGTGGCAGTGGGGGAAAAATGGAAAAGTGGGCATGGGTGTTGTTGAACAGAGTAAGAAAATTGTACGGAATGATGAACGGCATGTAATGAGAACGAGAAAAATGGGGCGAGGCGATAAGCGCGTGGAACGCGCATTTTTGGCGGGCGGGCAGGCGGCCACGCGCATATATGCGCTCAGCGGCCCGATGGGGTGATCATGATGATAAGCAGCAGCAGTGATGAAAGAAAAAAGTATCGTATCGTCGCAAAGTTCAAAGGACGGGGCACCGCGCACCGCGCAGCACCTACCGGGGGCGCTCGTAGGGCATGCCGCTGACGAGATTGAACAAAGCGCACTTGACGTGGCCGAGCATCGCGCGCTCGCCGGGGAGGAGGAAGCCGTCCGGCGCGACGCGGTCGATGAACATGATGACGATGTTAATCGCCTCGTCTGCCTCCTCGACGCTCGGTGGCGGCGGCATGCCCTGCACGCCGAGGATCACCTCCTCTGGCTCGTCGCCGCCCGCCGCGTGGGCAGCGTACTGCACGTGCCCATGCGCACCGCCGTACGTCGCGTGGTACTCTTGCGCTTGCGCCTCGTACCCGTCGGGCGAGTGCTGGATCGCCGCGGCGTCGAGCGGGACGTGGCGCTGCTGCGGGGTGTGCACGCCCGGGACGGCGCTGCCGTCCTGCTGCGCGAGCGCGGGGTCGGTACTAGAGGCGGCGGCGTCCCCCTGGCCCTGACGCGGGTTGCCGTGCTCGTCATAGCCCATGCCCATGGTCTGCTGGGCGGTGGGGATGGCGCCGCGGTGTGGGGGCCCGTAGAGGATGGCGTGCGGCCATTCGCCGCGGCGGATGTCGTGGCGGGCCTTGAAGTTCTCGATCCACCCTGAGGAGGCCTTGAATATGTCCGGGGTCATGTTGCATTCGCCGGCGATCTCGAGCGCGCGGTTGCGGATGAGCTGGTCGGTGATGTTGATGCGCTGCTCGGCCCAGAACTGGAGCGACTTGCGCATGTCGCTCTCGAGGATGGGGAACTTGGATGTCCTGCACGAAAGTCAGAAAGGGAGTTGGACGCAGGAACGAGGACGGACCGATGCTTGGAGGTGTGCTCGCAGTTTTCGCTCTCCTGGGTGATGTTGAGCCATTTGGCCTTTTCCTTGAGGATCTTGGAGATGGTGGAGCGCTCGACGTTGAAGACGGAGCCGATGTCCTCCTGGCGGGCGTGGGGGTGCTCGACGTGGTAGAGGCAGATGGCCTTGCGATCTGCGTCGCGCAGACGGTGCTTGGTATGGCGATGCTGCTCGCGGCGCGGGGGGCGTGGGACGACGGGGGAGGCGGAGGTGGTGGTGGGGGCGGGCTCGATGGACGGCGAGGGCGACGAGCCGGTGCTCACTGGGGACGGACGGCGAGGGCGACGGTCGTAGGGGCCGTAGGGGTCGGGGGACGTGCGGCGACGGGCGGGGCCTGAGCTGGGGAGCATGTATGCGGCGAGGGCGGGGTCGGAGGGGGCAGGGGACGGATAGGGGGAGGGCATGTAGTCGTTTGGATACCAGGCTGTCAGCGGGTTATTAGCAAAGTCCATCGCGGCTGTCTCGCCAGCCTGGCTTGTGCGCCATTATAAAGGGACTCACTGTCGATGGGACGGAACAGAAAGCCATCGCAGGCCATTGCCGTTTTCGGACATCCCAATCCAGTCTGTTTGTACTCTCCTCGCAACCGAACCCCATTCTCGCGATGTCAGTTCCAGGACAACACCACCACCAATAACCTTTTGCCCCTCGGACTTTTACGCGCCTGCGATCGGGCCAAAATACGCCTCCACTCCCCACAGCCAGTCCAGGCGTTCGGCCGCCAACCTCCCAGTCTCTCGGATAAACCGTCTTCCTGGAACACGTCCTCCACCCTGTCCACCGCCCAGCCCCCTTACCTCACCTGCCCTGTCCCTCACACCTGCCCCGCCGCCCCAGCCCTGTTCTCTTTAGACGCCTGTCGATATGCGCGGAGTCCGAATTGCCGTATTTCGCGGAGTCCGAAAACGCGTGGCACGCCCTGCGTCTTTAGGTTCACTGCTCCCTGCCTCGCGGCGTGACGGGCGATTGGGTCGATCTCCCCATCAGTCATGGGACCGCGTGCGCTATTCTCGTCCCACCTTCCTGCAAGCCAGCCCGCTGCGCACCCGCCTGCACTATCGAGATACACCGCGCGCGCCCTCCACGGCCGCGATACCAGATCCCCGGCACGCCTATTCTGGCGCGCTTCCCATCGCCCACAGCAGCAAACCCGACGCGCGCACGCCAAAGCCCCGCAAAGTGCGCCAAATTCTGCATGCTCCCTCCATGTGTCCTCCCCCAGCCAGTGCGCGATCCCAGCCACGCCGGCTCGCCCGCACCCCGGTGTACTATTTGCTTGACGCGCCCCATGCGGACCGACGCGCCCGCACAGGCGCCGACCAGATCGTCTCCCTGCTTATCTATCCCGGCCTGCGCAGACGTCCGCCTGGACACCGCGAGGCTGCCTGCGCAGGCGTAATGTGCTGGACCGAAGGACCTGGGTGCCGTGTGATCGAGCGAATGGGCGCGTCGTCAGCTATCGCGAAGCGCGAGCAACGTGCTGGGCACCCCGGGTCGACAGCGTCATCGCCCTATGTCTCTGAGCTCCTCCCACGGCGGCGCGTCACGGCGGCAGAGCTCATGGTGTGTGCGTCATCATCCAGTGACGAACTATACTCCAGCGCGGCTAACGTCCGCTATGGCGAAAATACAATGCGAGACCAGCGCTCCACGCGTGTCCGTTGAGAGGGCGTACCCATTGCGGGGTAATTAATTCCCCCACTTACATGCCCTCCAAGTGGTCCCACCGAGGTGCGCCAGAGACGCCTGCATGGCAGCGAGTCACGCACCGCAGACAGTCCCGCGCGTCCCCGCGGCGAGTTAGATATCTACCTTACTTCACACTCCCGCCAACCGAACCTTGCCACGGCGGCCTCCCATCGACCGTGTATATTCACAGGGCTGGCGCGATGCCCGGGCAGGCCCCCGAACGCCGAAGACGGTGCACAGGCAGCACAACGACACGCCGTCCGTGCGCGGCGCTCACGGGCGCATTTCGCACTCCGCGACGCTGGTGCGTGCGCGCGGGTGGGACGCAGACCGCTCGCTGCTCGGGCAAGCTGCAAGCCTGCATGGTACAAGCTGGTCAGCGAGCTTCAGTGAGCCGCAAGTGTGCGGGGCGGGGCTCCACCGTAGAAGGACTTGGTAGAGTTCCCCACCGCCGGACGGGAAATGACGTCCCTCCTTCAATCCGCACTGCTACACATCGTCGTCGCTCATCTCGCCGTAGGTCGCTCTGACTCCTCCTCTCACCGAACCTGTCGCTGCCAGTGGACACCTGGTCGCTCTCTTCCTTCTCTTCCTCGACGACGGATGTCCTGTCGATTTGGTTGATGTATCGCCGGCTGTGCGACAGCGAGCCCAGAGGAACCAGCGCGACAGCTGCGAACCGTACCCTACTGCACCCACGCATAGAAATATCGCGTCGGGCGCCGCTGGATGCGAAATTTAATGCGCCTGCGACTCGGTGCGCGTGTGCCTGGCGGCGGCCCGTGAATACGTACGTACGGTCGGACTGGACGGCGAGATTGAGGGCCAAGATTGGCCCGCTCTGGAACTCTCCGCCAGCGCCGCGCGGCGTACCCGCGAAGACACAGCGTGAGGCCCGCCAGCCGCGCGTAGCATGCGCACGGACACACGCAGAATATAACTCGTGATCGCCGCTGTGCGTGGTCGTCTACGCGCACGACAGCGAGACGAGATGGGCACCGCAGATTGGCCTGGGCCCTACGCGCCGACAGCGCAAGAACGTTATTTGCGGCGCGCATCCCACCACTGCGCGCCGTGCGTGCGTTTATTGATGGTCCGTGTACCAGTGGCACGACAGCGAAGACAAGACGAGGTGCGTGGCCGAGTCGCTCATGCAGAAATAGCGCATGCGCGCCGCGGAGTGCGAAATGCGCCTGTGCACGGCGGTGTGCTATGTAGAGCGTCGGCGCGCGGAGCCCACTGCCGTGCAGGCATACTTACTTATATGCGGTCTAGGCAATATGGAGGCTATTGAACGGCGGCGAGATTAACAGCACAGATTGACCCGGGCGCGTGCGCTAGATCTGCCCGCTGGTGCCGCGCGGCGTACCCGCGAAGACGCAGCGTGTGGCCAGGCCGCCGCGCGCCACCATGCACGCACGCACGCAGAAATAGCGCATCACCGCCGCGGAGTGAGAAATGCGCTCGAGTCGCGCATCGGGCGGCCGGGGGCTCCACTTGGGCGTAATGAAATGGGGTAGTGCTTAATGCACGCGCAGGCGTGCGGGCGCCTACTTGTCGTTTAACGACCTCCGAGCAGCCGCGGCGGGGAGAGCGCAGGGCCGGGCCTCGCAGCGCGCGTGGTGGGGTGCGGGCACGCAGTCGCACGCCGCGCAGCGCGTGGCGCGAGATGGGGCACCGCAGATTGGCGCGGGATGCAGTCACGCTGCCCGCTCCGCGCGCGCGCGCGGTGCGGTGCTGTAAGCGCATAGTATTTCCGCCGCATTTCTCTCAGTCTCTGTGCGACAACGAGTCTGCTCGCGTGCAGCGGAGAAGGGTGTGGGTGGGCTCTGTACGCGAGATTTTCCTACATGCGCGGCGGCGGCGGCACATTGCCATCCGAGCACAACAGATTGGCGCGGTTGCCTCCGCGCGGCGTGCTGTAAGCTGCTATAATTCGCTCGTCTTCTCACATCATTCGGACGCCGTCCAGACCTGCTCGTCTCAAATAGACAGATAGACCATTCCACACTCAGCCGTCTCGGGAAATGCCTTTGAGCGGTCGTGAAGCTAGGTGGTTAACGTACATTAGCGCCTACGCGCACGCGTCTCGCAGATCAGCATGCTTGCTCGTTCACGACATCTATTGCGGAGTTTCCCGAGGTGCTGGGAACCCATAGTATCTATAGTCTGTGGCCCTGCCCATCGATTGCTCTGACAGCCGTTTGTAGACCCTGCGGTGGGAGCAGCAGCACGGAAACCACGCGGATAGTATTTTGTAACTGGTCAAAACCAGTGCACAGGGCCTATGATACGCAGGGTCGTGCGCGGTCGCGCGGCTCCTGACATAGTTCGATGGAAGCTCAGCGAACAGACGCACATACACGCGCGCGCAGGGATGCGAGGCGAGCGGTGGAGCGCGTAGGCGAGGCGTGTGTACACAATGTACTTATTAATAATGGTCGTTCAGCTTTACATACACGATGCGGGTACGCGAGACCAGGCCGCGGGGGCCAGCTGAGCGATGTCGTACATATATATGTAGGCACTGAAGGATACCTAGCCGACTCTATGCTTCGCACGTGAGCGGGCTGCCAGCCGACGGCGCTGATCTTCGTCGATCTCTGCGTGGGCGTGCAGGCTCGGGGAGAGCCAGGATCGATTGCACGCCGCGCCCCGTGAGTGCGTGCGTGTGCGCGCGTGCTCGACTATCGTTCAGGTGCCACTGCGGGGGTGGGGGCGACCCTGCGTGCGGGTGCAATGACATGTCATTTAGGATGCGTCTGGGATGCGAAGACTGCGAACTTATCCTGTTTACTACATGATTGCCCGTTCTGCGAGGCAAATTGGTAATAATACTGAACATCAGCTGGGCATCGTTGCGGTTGCTGTGCGATCGTGTAGGCCATTGAACCCGTAAAGGATGGCATGCCGCTAAATTTTAAACACGGTCGGCTACCAAGATATCTACACTTAGAAATTCCAGCGGTTTGACAGAACCCCTCTTTTGCGGACGCATGTAGGCCGCCACGCGAGATTATTACCAATTCATTAAATGAAATCGATTGGAAATTTGACGGCGGCTGTGTGCCAGGCGAGATGTCTGACCGACAATTATGTTTGGAACCGCGTAATAGATTATATGCGGACGCTAGTATGTCTTCGGCAGTGCATGGACTTACGGGATAAGAGGGACCGGGATGTGCGAGGGACTTGGTGTACTTCGTAGACTCTGCATCAGAAACCGCCTTGCGAGCCTGACCACCTGCAGGTCAGGTAAGTGGATAAGGTTTGTCGGTTCACTTCCTCTTTCCCAAAAAAGGGTGTTGCCTCCAAATAGATGGCCGACCCTGTCCATCAGGATGGGTCCACCCAATTTGGAAATCACGTCCCCATCCATCTGCTTCTGGCCATTCGCACCCTGCCTGCAGGCCAAGGGGCAGCCCTTCTCGACCGGAAAGGGCCCAGCTGTATTCCAAGCTTTAAGGTTCTATGAGGTGGCTGAAGGCCGCTGATCGTGGCCTCACGATAACGGCTGGCTTCTGCGCTTATAATTGCCTGCGTTCAAAATAGCCGAGGCTCGTGGTGTGGATATGGATATATATCGTTGTGCGCAGAGATATGGCGCGGTGCGTGGTATTTGGGGACTCTATCTAGCTGTGAGATCGATCGCTTCCCGGCCCTGAAATAATGGCAGGTACACGCGGACTGCAGTATCTGTCGAGACAGCCGAACGCAGCGCATAATATAGCGATCGTATTCTGACTCGGATACAATGGTCATTTGGCAGCGTTTAAGTATAGGGAGGATTATACTAAGCTTATGTGACAAAAGGTACCGACTGCTAAGAGCAGCTAAGCTTTCTAGCTTTAAATAACTAGAACACGACCATTGGCAGGCCATTAGGGAATTTTATGGGGTCCAATGCTCTTTGAGTTCATTCGAAGACTGGGGTCGGTGAAACTAATATCGGAAAATCTAGAGCGTGGGGCTTGAGTCTAGGCCATTTTTTTCTTGTGAGATTCCGTAGAACAAACCTGAGGTCTTTCGAAATATTTTCACTCGGCCGTTATCTGTCCTATGGTTAGCGGAATAATAAATGTGGACCTTCCTATTTATTAGCTGGGACAAGCGCGTGTTAACACACATTAACGTGGTATTTCGGCTGTACCCGAGTCCAAGCCTCATATCAGACACTATGGATCACTTCAGCCAACTGCAGTCACGCAGTTCAACGAGGCTGCGCGAAGGCGATGATAGTTTGCAGCATGTTCTGCGCAATTTCTGCGGTGCCACTCAAATAGCACACCTTGTCAGCCATTTTAAGCCTACATAGACGCCGCTGCTCCGAAGCTGAGAAGTTGATTGACAGGGCGATCTTTGAGGCGGTCCTAGGGGGACAGTGAGAGACAGTGGCGTAGAAATGTCAGGTATGTCAAGAACTCTTCACCATTCTAGTATTCTCTCGATGTTCGAAGTCTCCACCGGTCAATGCTTCCAATTGGTGCGATTCAGAGCGTACATGACGTGAGGGTCAGACCAATTCCATTCTTTTAATCTCACGCCGGATTGGCTGAACAAACTCCAAAAGTAAACAAGCTGTCTGATTCTTTGAACTGCAATTACCTCGGACATTCCTATTAAGTAACAAACTCACCGCCTGATCATCTATCGCTAGTATATGAACTGAGAAAGAAAGCGTATTTCTGATAGAATTTTGCGCATGCTCCCGCCGTGAGTTGAGAATGCTCGTATGTGCCAGCTTGTTCTGTGGCACGAGTTAGCTATTAATAGCCAGCCAACCGAAACTTGCATGTTATTCATATAATTTTATTCACAAATCTGGAGAATGCGCCAAGTTATACACGACCCCAGTTCCTTTGATATTGTCGTTACTACCATTGAGTTTTGGATTGAATAAGCTAGAAACCGGGTACAACAAATCGGGGACTCCAAAGTCCGTTAACAGTATTCTCAACACGAGCTCCGACTCTTTATGCACTACTGGGAGGCGTTGGTCCAAGGTTTGATATTTTGACAAGACCCACTCCGCAGAGCCAATACTAGTCACTTGTCGCTTTCCTCGTCAGTAACACAACAGCACGGGTCCAGGATTGATATTTCAGCGAATATCTGGGAAGACTCAACCACGATGTAATGACGACCATATCACAGAAGGTACATGTATGTCTCTCCGGCTCAATCTCGACGCGATTACAATTTGCAGTGTGCAAAGATTTTTGTCCAGGCATTCATCGACGTCATGGATCGCCCAAGATAGAAATTTCACGCCGCTGGGATTGAAATGACAACAATAGATATTCCCACAATATGATAACCAATCAATGGACGGATGGCGTCAAGTGTATGTGTCTGTATGTCTTCCGTTCGCCTCTCCTCGACGCACGTCGTAAGTGCGATATGCTCTACTTGTGATACTTTGGAGGGATCAGTTTTTCAATGAAAATCGACTGAAAATTGCCGTTTTCTTGTCGGGCTTAAGGTGCCGCCTTTCGGTACGGACCGGCTTCGTGAGTCACTCCGTCCGGAGTGGATCGGAAAATGCTCTGCAGCATTTAGTATAAGAACAAGGAGGCTGCCTTGCATTGACAGTAAAATTGCATATCTCTCAGCCTATTGGTCGCCATGCTCAGGACCTCTGTGATAAAGACCTCTCCAGCCCTTAGGTTAGCATGCTCAGCTGGCTTACGCTCGGCAACGTCTACTCTACCTTCGATGTATGGCCGTCTGTGGCTTCTTCCAAACGCTGCTATGGGATCCGGAATGTCCCTCAGGAATATATCCACGACTACCTCTGTCGCGAAGGAATCCCAAAACGATGCGAGTCCCGCTCATCCGAGTACGCTATTTTGTACATTTAACCCTAACTCTTTTTTTTAAAAAAAAAAAAAACATTACAGGAGAAGGTTCAGGATATTCCTCGACGAATACCTCCATACTGACCAAACACGATGCGGTCAGTACGGTCCCAGAAATGGTTCGCGGGGACTGGGTACTATTTCATCCTGTTTACTCCCCAGATGAACTTCGAGCTGTTGAGGTATGTCCAATATCTATTTATAGGTTCGCTTCCTCCAATTATCCATTTAGGTACTCCATCGCCAACGAAAGACAGTTGGAGATAAACTTGCTTTCGGGATGGTAAAACTTGCTCGAACTATATTCGACTTTGTTTCTCGTTACAAGCATGTCGAATCACCCCCCACCCCTGGTATGAGCATCGATGAGATGCGGAAGGCAGGATATCTCCTGTCTGACAAACAATGGCTCGACGTATGTTCTAAGTGTCTTTCAAAGTATGCACTCATCAAACATGCATTATTCTGCAGCGAATTCTATTTTTAGAGACCATTGCTGGAGTACCCGGTATGGTCGCCGCAACTCTTCGTCATCTCACGAGTCTGCGCCTAATGGTGAATATTTTTGGTGTACAGCTTATCCTTGAGTCAACTAACCTATCTATCAGCGCCGTGATAGTGGCTGGTTAGTCTTTGATAGTGTTACCATTGATCACTCATTTCTGACATCCATGCAGGATCCATACCTGCTTAGAAGAGGCCGAGAATGAAAGGATGCATCTTATGTAGGTATCCTGTTATCTCTTTGAGCGGAAGTAGTGATTGACTTCTTACAGGACTTTCATGACTCTTCGCCAGCCATCGATGCTGTTTAGGCTCATGATCTTGGGAGCTCAAGGGGTGTTTTATAACCTTTTCTGTAAGTAAATTTAGCTTCTCGTCGAAGCCCCAGCCCTTACAATTTCAAATAGTCTTGTCATACCTTATTTCTCCTCGTATCTGTCATCGCTTTGTGGGACACCTTGAGGAGGAAGCAGTCTTAACATAGTACGTGATTTTTTGGAAGATACGTATTCCATTGTCCTAATGGTTATTATAGTACCCGTTGCATTGCTGACATGGAAGCAGGAAGGATTCCAGAATGGTAAGCGGTAATATTAATGTGAGTTTTTATGATTTACTGACCGCTCTGACATAGGACAGAGAAGCCTGCGCCTGAAATTGCCATCGACTACTGGCGTCTCCCAGAGGATGCAAAATTGTTGGACGTCATCTATGCTGTCAGGTCTGACGAGACTACGCATCGCTTCGTGAACCACAGTCTGGCGAACTTGAATCCTTCCACGGATGTTAATCCCTTTGCTCTCCGTGAACCAGATATGCATACCAAAGGCCGTGTAATCGAGTAAGCGGATTGCATTATTGGAGTTGGCTGCATGATACTCATCCTCGGCGCTAGATTCGAACGCTCTGAGTCCGAAGAATATGTAAGGCAATCTCATGAGCTGATGACGAAGGAACGGATCAAGGCATCTAAACCTATTTAAAAGAGGCGCTCTCAACTCGCCCTCCATCTTATATCCATTTCAATTTTCTTCGTGATACCGCAGATACCGGATCGGAGGCATTAACAAATTCCCTTTCATTTTCAAGTACATTTATTACCATAAGCATCCCAACTCTCTAAATATATAGCTTCGTAACTCGTGCACTTATTTATACATGCATTATATCCATTGCTTCCTATGTAGTATGCATGTTATCTGTTCGTAGAAAAGAAATCCTACTTTGTCGAAGTAAAATTGAGCAGAGCATTACTTTAAAATCACTTTCGGGACTGGGCGCTGCATGGGGCGGTGCGTCGCGGTATTGTAAATGTCTATTTATACATTCACTATGACAGCATGATTGGCATCATCATGTGCGGTTCGTCCTGCAATCAGGCTCTGATCAGGCTCTTGCCCAATTTCCACTGCCCCGTTGAAGGTACTAGTGTTTCGTGAGCCTCTTGTGTTTGAATGGCTTCTACGTCTACTTCGAATGACCAACACACATATCTTCAGCAAGACCCCAGTCATTCACAGGGGCAGACAAATGTTGAAAAGCCAGCTCCCCGATGCATCTTTGTAGGGCCTATGCCGGAGCGGGTCATTTCTCATGGTGAATCGCAGACCAATCAAAAGAAGAAATTGACTTTGGGAAGCGTCTTTTCTTTGACTCAGGAGCCAGCCAGTGGCGGCGACAAGACCGAGGAGGTGACCCGCCTGGTCAAAGCCCACGCGTTTCGGTTCTTTCTGCATGAGGGTGGCGACAAGGCAGACTGGGACTCGCTGCAGGAAGAGAGCACCGTGGAGGAGCTCATGAAGCGCTGGAAGGACAGTGAGTGGGGGCGCCTATGGAGCAGACGGCACGAGCGGCGCCTTGGCAAGTTCGAGGGATCGCTGAATGCCAGCGCGCCGCAGTGGGTAGGCACCAGCTTCGAGATCGGGAACTTTCTGGGCGTCAACGTCTTGCAAGATCAGGAGCACATTCATGCGCGCGGTGCGCATCCCGCTCCGCCACATTCGTTCAACGGAGTACGCCCCCCGATTTCTGCTATGTCGTCCATGGGATTTAGCTCCTTCTTGACCCGTACAGAAGGGAGATCGTCCAAGGCTAGCCATTATGAGTCCGCACTTGACTCACCACTGCATGGCGAAGGATTCAAGAGTGACTCCACCCCTGACGAGCCCACCCCCGCTTCTTCGATAACCGGGCTCCTATCCCATCAGGATCAGAAGTCAAAGTCAAAGTCACAGCCTAACTTGCAGTTACCAAAGCCGCCCGCGGATATCCCTCGCACACAGTCCGACATGCCGGCGGAGCTTAATACGAAAGGGAAAGCGAGAATGGTGCACTATGAGATAGCTCCCTTAAGCGAAACCTCTCCTTCCGAAGTCACTAGCCGTCCTACTCTCCCGGAACGAGTTTTGCAAAGAAGAAAAAGCTCATTAGCCAACACAAGTTATGCAGCAACCGCAGCTGCCATGGAGCCGTCAGTAACTTCGCCGCCAAACTTGCCGGAAGATAATATTGTAAACGATGCTGTGCTACGAGGTGATTTTTCCTTTTGTATAGTGATGTGTAGAGCTTACTGACTTCGAGGAGAGATAGGATGCTTGTCAGAGTGACCTATGTTAGGGAAGAGGGTATTACACGTTTCGACGAAGCAATAAATCGAACCACTCGAGACGTGAAGTACGAGGCCTGGGGAGAATTCCTCGTAGCCTGGCGCAAGGATACCATCGAGATTTACAGGGACCATGTCAGTTCTCACTTTTTCAGACACGAAACGAAAAAATGGCCTAATTCTATTTTCTCCGCAGAACATTCCAGGGAAAGAATGGATGTCGGGTCACAAACATTTATCCTACGTTATCCCGTTGCTTTCTTCGAAAACAAGACTGTCGCTGTTTTCATTCGTTGATCTCACGTTCTGCATAACGTGTGCGCCGACCACTACAACTCTGAACCCCGAAATTTCTCGGTGGTCTTTCAGCCGAGAAAAAGAGGGGACAAACATATTCATATTCAAGGTCAAAAGCCGGTCGAGAAGCTACGATTGGATCTGGAGATTATGGTGCGTGCCAAGCATATTCGACCTTCGACACGGGTTCTCATTCTAAGACTGCACAGGCGTTCAATGGGAGGCCAACTTCCTTCAGCACTCGATGTATATAACCCGCGATTAGATACCAAGGTCACAATCGATATTCCCGAAATTGACGCAGAAAATCAATTCGAATGTTATGCAATTTTCACTCGGAAAAACGTCATCGATATCTGCATGGATTCTCTTCACAATGTGCCAGACTGGAAGTATCTAATGGATGAGCAACTAAAAAAAGGCCACTCTCTAGAGCTCGCCTGGCGCTCCACAGCCAATTTGGACTGGATTTGGCTTGAGAACGATGTGACAGGTAGACCAAGAGGCTGGCATGTCCTATGTGGGCTAGCGCTACGCCAGGTGGTTGGTGCTTTCCCCTGAAATTGCGCCTTGCTCTTATCTCACCACGTGGTCGTTCATTGCCAGGCCTCAAAGCCTCCATCTTTAGAAATACGTATGGCGCCCCATTCAGCTTCCAGCGTGCGTCTGAAAAACGGCGAGCGCCTTGAGGAGCCGTCGTCCATAGAGGGCTACTTGGACCGAATTAGGCCTAATTCCCAGACCAAACAGGCAGTATACCTGACCGTCCACCATGGCTGCCTCTACTTCCTGAACCCGTTCACCGCCAGCCCGCCGCTGCCACCTGGGCTGAACCCTATGGGGACCGACAATATAGACAGGCAAATTGAGCACTTCCGGCAGGCGGAAATTGACCGCGGTCTAAACCAAGTCATGGGCGCCACAGCAACGTTGGACCTGCGAGCAATCGTGGCTGTGCGGCGGGCATTCCACGCAACGGCACCGCACATGCACGACCAGAAGGCAGCCCGTGACGACGACGCGTTTCTCACCCATTTCACGAGCGCGGAGTTGGCGACGGAAGAGGACGAAGCAGACGTCGGTGGCGAGGGCGGACTGGCAAAACTGCAGGATCGCTCAAGGGGCCGGGTGAGGCGGTCCTTCGAGCTTTTGATGAAAACAGGGCACGTTATTCGCTTTGAGGTCAGGGAAATTAAATCGTTGTTGCATCGGTTGTTCAATCTTTCATATCCAGGCGCATTCCTGTCGAGATGCAATTGAGTGGATCGGTCGACTTCGAGCCCTCATACTGTACTGGAGGCAGCGACATCGTACGGATGCACAGGAGGAGATTGAACTTGCCCAATCACAGCGACCTAGACTGACTCCACAAGTACGAGCCCACTGCCAAGACGACGAGCATCCAACGGAAGTTGTATTAGACTCAACGTCACCATTTCCAGCCATGGAGTCCCTGTACAATTGGTGCATCTTGGAAGACTGCAAACCAGTGGTGAAATGCGGTCGGTTGTACATGAAAAAAGGCCTGCGTGGACAGTACAAGTGAGTGCACAAAAGAATCGTACGACAAGCTTGCTGATCTGTCGCGCAGGCTGGTTCAACTAACCTTGGTCGCGGGCCATTTGGTACGCTTCCGTATAAACGGGAACTCATCGGTATACCCAGTTATGCGCAAGAAGTTTAATCTGCTAGATGCATATGTTTTCTCGGGCATTCTTGCAGAACAGTGTCTACCCAAAGGGCAGTACAATCCGAATGCTGCTCCAGCTCCACGTCGATACCAGGATGGACTGGAGACAGAAGACCGAGACGAAGACATGATCTTCATGATTTGGTACCGCTCACAGCCCCAGATATCTGACACGGCTCAGAACCCTACGACTGCGCCCACGCCTGGCCGGTCGGTCCCCAGCTTGTCTGCCAAGAATAAGGTGTTGATTTTCAAGACGAGAAGTATCCTGGAGCGCGACGCCTGGTGTTGGGCTATAAATGCGGAGATTGAGAAAATCGTCAGAACACAGCAAGGTAGAGAAGAGAAGCTACGAGAAGCAGGTAATTTGGTCAACCTGATGCAATGAGGGGCAATGGATCTTTTTCCTCTGGCAAAATTTGATAAATTTGATAAATTAATGGGTGGCATAGTTCCTGTATATAATCTACTTCCTCTTGGGCTTTTTAACACTGTACTTGGCTTATTAGCAACGTCATTAGATCAAGCATATAGTCAGCACATACCCATATTTACTGCGAGCTGAAGCACGGTTGACAACACCAGCGAAGTCCAGAGTGCCACGAACGAGTTTGTAACTAGGGTATGTGAGCATTGAATGTTGCATGATGGGTCGGAACTCTTACCCCACACCGGGCAAATCCTTTGTACGTCCTCCCCGTACAAGCACAACACTGTGCTCCTGCAAGTTGTGGCCCTCTCCCTGGATGTACGCCATGACACTTTTTCCGGTCGACAGCTTGACACGGGCGACTTTACGCTTGGCGGAGTTTGGCTTCTTGGGCGTGGCGATGATCAGACGGGTGACGACTCCTTTGCGCTGGGGGCTGTTCTGAAGCAGCGGAGAGCGGGCCTTGATTTGCTTTTTGGCCACTCGCTTCGCGCGGATTGACTGGTTTATGGTGCGCAACGCTGTCGGTGTCGCATGGAAGGCGCGCGCCTGTGAAAGGATGGAGAGCGTGCTAGGAGGCACTACCGGACGAGTAAGCGGCGAAGCTCGCAACGGGGCGCTACGTGCGAGGGCCCGAAGTGAGGCGAGCATTGGAAGGTTGGTGGCGGCGGAGTGCGGGCACGGACTCCAAGTGGCAGAAGTGCCCTTTGTTTGGTGGCACGCCCTCCAGCCAAACAACTGAAGCGCGTCGCTAAATGAGATCCCGCTCAGTACTTGTCTTAAGTATACCGCCACAACACGCGTCGGACGCCATGCCTGTACCCACTGCCTCGCGCCATCGCCTTGCCCGGCGCCAGAACTCGGAAGAGATTGAAGATGCCCGCCGCACTCAGGCCAGGCGTCCCGCCGACGATGTCAGCGACGACGACCAGCCCGCCGTGCGCGTGAAAAAAGAGAAGAAGGGGAAAAAGAGAGCTGTAGCGAACGACGAAGATGACGACGCGCCGGATGGCGCTGCTCCCGCTGACGACGATGATGAGGATGAAGACGACAGGATCGACGTCGACAACTTCCCGGACCAGCCGCTGAGCAGGGCGGATCTGCACAAACTCAAGGGCATCTCACAGGACTGGGAGTCCATGGCTAACCAAATTGGCCAGCAACATGGAATCTACCGCGACGTAGCGACTGCCATGGCTGAGGCTGGCGAGCCGGACATTACTTCTTCTGCAGTACGCGCCTTTTTATCCGCGCTGGACGCGTGCTGAATTAGATATATTCAGGATTTGCAATCGCTAGACCGCGACATGAGAGAATTCATCGATGTATGCGCAGAGATGCGCTTACATGCCAAGTCTCTGGACCTTCTTTACCAGCGAGTTGCCCAGGAAGAGGTTGTGGTGAGCCTTCCCAGCATTTTTTACGCGTCAAGGACGATTCTGATGCCTCGTAGGTTGAGCCGGAAGCAATATATGAATCAGGCGTGCAAACTCTAATGGACGAGTACTCCGGGAAAACTTCGCGCCAGAGATATCTCAAGGACCCGCGTTACAGTGAATTCCAGAGCGGCATTTGGGTAAGTTTATCGACGCGAGACGAGATCTACGTCTAATTCAAGGTCACATAGGAGGTGCACCATCCAGAAGACCCAATGCCTCCCCTTACCGAGTTCATACCGAGAGGTAGGGCCAGTTCTCCTGAATGGTGTTATTATTGCTGAATAAATTCCACAGAGGACGGTGACGACTCTGATGACGAAGATGACCTCGAGATAGGTGGCGTCACTCAGAACTATAACTGCCCAATCAGCTTGACAACTTTGGTCAAACCTGTTACGTCGTAAGTTCCCATACCCACCTAAATGTATGCACTACCTGATGTTTTCTCTCAGACGGGTGTGTAACCACAGCTTTTCGAAAGCTTCGATCGACGGCTATTTCGTTAACCGATCTAGGCCGCAGAAGTGCCCCGCCTCAGGCTGCAATAAGACTTTCAGACATGAAGACTGTAAGGACGACCCTGCTCTAGAAAAGAAGGTTGCAAAACACCTGCGTCATGTCGCAACACTAACGTCGCAGGATAGCGATGGCGAAGTGGTCGATTAGTTCACCAGCATTATGCAGGGCTACCTAGCTCTCAGTTGTTATCAAGCGGCTCGGTTTCTCTTCACTATCATATCGTCCGTTTGGATCTTCTGTTTATTCTGACATGTCGGTGTACAATACCTACTTGTAAGTTATAATTGATAGTGACATAACCGTAATTCTCGTTTTTAATGCAAGTTCTTTGTGTATCGGCTCCATTTGTAACTTGTATTTGCACAGGTTCTTCTGCGGGTGGACGTCCGCCTGGAAGGATCATCAGCTACTCACGGCTGGTTCAAATTTTCATATACGATCGCGCTTGAATAGAAAGAAGGCAGCATTAGCACCCTTAGATCTACGTTCAATAGCGAATCATCTGAGACGAGGCTATAGCCTAACCCAGATCAACACGTTCCAGGGAACAAAGCATGGCTGACGTGCGTGTCCTTCTTGTCCTTCCTTTCGACGTTGAGATAAGTAGCTTTAGAGTTTGAAAGCCGCATACAATTAGTGAGCTCGCCACAGTCCACGCGGACGCGTAAAAATTGCCAGATGGATATACGCGCGGGGCATAATCGAGGACAAGAATACCCTTGTAGACCGGGAGAAAAGCAACCGAACGCTGGTATTGCACGACAATAAGACACGGACGAGCGAGAGAGGATGTAGGCAGAACACAGAGAAAGAATTAATCAGTGTCCATACTGTTACTGCCCTCGCTGTCCGCCTGCTCTTGGATTGCGCGCAGGAAGGGACCGACTCCCGTACCAGCTTCTTCGGGAAGACCCAAGCTGCGGACAAGACCACCCAAAAGCCCTGTCCTCAGGGCCTGGTCAAAGTTCGCGACGGCAGCTCTAAACTGAGGTGAGCTGCGCAAGAAGTACGGCGAAAATGGGGTACAGTCAGTCAGTGAGATAGACACCGGGTAGGAACGGAGAGGGGAAGACTGACTGGATAATCCGCTGCAGGGCCTCCGCCGACGGGCGGACCGGTAGATCGGGCGGGAGATGGGGAAACAGTGCTGGTATGAGTTCGGGGTGGCTCGCAAACAGGGGCCCCAAATTTGCGGGTGTCAAGATGTCGCTTAACGACACTTCTGCAGAGAAGGTGTCAGTGGGCAGACGGACGTGCGGACGAGGCTGGTGCAAAAATAGCCGCACCAGGTGGTGCTGAGGCGGGGCCAGACATCGAGGTCAGTATTTGTGAGAGCGTCGCGAGCTGTTCTGGGGTGGCTGCGAAGTCGGAATGTCCACTCGGAACGGATCTGGTGCACGTTCGACGCGCTCAATAAAGCATGGCGATAGAGATGGCGCACACATACGGAGGGGGTGCAGGCTGCGAGGCTGCGGCAGAAGTGGAGGCTTGGGGTTCTGTGGACGCGATGGGTATGTTCCATTGCATGTCAAATTCTGGGTCCATCAATAATCCGTTGACATTAGCCTTGAATTCTGCGTCGCGCGCATCCGATGCGTCCTACAGGCGTCTGTGCATGAGGACGTTATCGTCCCACGGAAGAATTAGTGTGCGGTTTACCTGCATCCAGAACTGGACATAGATTAGGTTTTTATCGTCCTGAGATATAGAGAACGCCTTACAAAGTGACGCTGGTTCGAAGACGAGAACTTGAGCACATAGATGCGCCCTGTCGATTGGGTGACTTTGACAAATGAAGCGTCGAAAGGGAATAGAATGAGATCCTGCGGAAAGATAAAGATTAGGCGGGCTGAAAGCTGCATCATGGGGGTAGGACATGTGTTGCGACTGACCTCTTCGATGGCGTTCGTGACCCGATTCTTCCATATGAAGTGAAGCAGCCCGTCTTCCCCGTTCGTCAGGTAAATAGCGCCCTTGGTGGGGCTGGGCTCCACTATGTTCGTGCCTTCTCTACGGAAGGCCCGTCCGGCCTTGAAGGCTAGGAGGATTTCGGCGTTTGGTATCGACATTGTGGGGGCTGCCTGAATCAGAATTGAAGGACATGAGCTTGAGCGCGACGCGTCAGTGCTCGATTCAAAGTCCGCCGCGTCTTGTGATCTGACGATGTCCGCCATTTGATCATTTCACACTTGACGCTCGCCGCCCTAACCTTGCATTAGGCCTTCGAGACTTTGAAGGCCTGCAACTTGCCCAATTCGCAGGAACTTCTCAATGGATTACGATGATTATGACGAACAGCCCGCAGTATGGGGCGTGGTGTCTCCACGAGAAGGCGGCGGCGACCTGGGGCTCGTCCGAGAAACCTTGAAGAAAGAGCAGGTCATTAAGTGCGCATGACATTCAGGAACTGGAGATTAATATGCTAATTGCCTATTTTGTGGCTTTTAGAGATATACTACAGTCCCAGGAGGCTTTGAGAGGTATGTTGCTTCCTCTCCTCGCCCCGGTTATACAAAATGACCACCTGTATTATCAGCCATGATGAGCAAGGTCCAAACGGTACAGAAGGAGATCGACAAATTGGCTTCGGGGAACGAAACTCTCCAGATGTATATTGACAACCTTACGGTGCAGATGGCAAAGCGCCGATGAATTCACATCCTGTCTAGTGACATTCGAAGGCCGAAAATGATATATACAAGATTAATACCCCTTATGATACAAGTTACATGGTCTAGTGATAAATGTGGCAAAGTGGAATGTCCATGTCTTTACCGGATGTCGTACGCAAGGGTATGGGTGTAAGGTGCGGTGAAATGTTCTGGCGCATCTTCGGCCAGAGTTGCATTGCTTTTGGAATCCCCGGTCGATCTAGTGACTCCTCCCTGCAAGCCACTGGAGGACGATGTCGCTGAGAAGACGAATTAATTATACCAGCAGTTCGGCCGAATGGAGAGAGCGTACAGGTTGTGTTGACTTTTCATGGAACACTGGAATGAGAGCACGATTAATATCAGATCATACACACGGAAGGATCTCTATACCGAGTAGCACTGCATGATCAAGAAGTTAGTTAATGTACCGTACGGGCGACTAAGGTGACATACGGATACTGGACGATCAGATATTTTGTCGAGATGCCTGATAACGCGCGTTGTTTTCAGCGAATGCAAATGGGTGGCCAGGTAAGACGCACATGTTCTTGATAATTTCCTTGACCGCAGCATGCCCATCGAGATCGTTTTTGTTACCAAGCTGCGGCAGGATCAGATAAGAAGCACCAGTTGACAAGGGCATACGTACCACTAGCAGTGGTACACCTGTAAGCGTGGGCTGGCTCAGTAGTTGGTGCAGCTCGAAGCGCGCGGTATTAAATTTATCTTGCTATGAAGCACGGCCGGTGTCAAAGGTAGAATAAATTACATGGAGGGGTACGCACGTCGACAGAGTCTACGACGAAGCTACCACTGAGGGTTAGCATGCGCACATTGCGAACTACTGAATACGCTCACACGATAGCATCCACTCCGTTGCAATACCGTTCCCACATCGAGCGGAACTTCGGTTGGCCTGTGGGTACGTGTAAATGCGTGCAGAAAGAGACACAGACGCGCTGGATGAGTGACCTGCGACATCCCATATTTTCATCGTGACATTCCCCTTGCGTATCTTCCGGAAATTGAACGCAACGGTTGGCACGACGTCCTCGCTCCACTGTATGCACAAGAGGTCAGCAGGCGCCCCGCCGCGTTGCTGTAAGCACTGACCTGGCCAGACGTGATGACATTGACGAAGGAGGTTTTCCCGGATGCCTAGTGCAGGGCGGTGTGAGACGGGTAACATGCAAGCTGCGGGAGACAGGCACACTTGTAGGCCCACGACCGCTATTTCTGCCTGTTTCGAGAAGAACAGGCTACGCGGGAACATCAGCGTCCGTTTGAAGAAAGAGAAAAGCGGCGAGCACGCACCCACTGATCCATAGGAATATCGAGGCAAAGATGCCGGCCATGGTGAGCGTGAGGGTAAGGAGCAGTGTCTTGCGAGTGCCGAGGCGAGTCGATGATGTGCGTAATTGCCGCGCTCTGCTGTAAAGCCCAGAATGGAAGGAGGCCAGGCCCGGCAGCCGCCGGCCGAGTCACCCAGCCACGTGCCATGTCTTTTAGCGCTGCTGCTGGAAATTTCAAACGCCAGCAACACCGCAGGCGCACCCACTCCATGAGCACCAGCGCCTCTCTCAACAGGCTGGCCTCTACCTCGCGATGTCTCACCATCGCTAAAAACCCACTCCTTGCGCAGCCCGGCATCCAGTGTACCCACCATCGCTCATACGCGACAGAGCATGCGTCTCCGCGCCCACCCCACGCGAAGCATGCTCCTGTACCCCCGTCACTCGCCGCCCGCCTACACAAAGCAGTAAAGAACAAGGAGCGCGCGCGTGTGCCTCTTCCGAAGATAAAAGTACCTTACCCCGCGATGGCGGTCAACGTATCCCCTGCAGGGCGGAAGTCCCACCTCGCCGTGAAGAAGCAGCCATCGCACCTATCAAACGCGCCGCAAAAAAGCAAGGGTCCGTCCAAGCCCTCGAAACAAATCGCTCCGGATAAAGACCCTGCGACGTGGAGAGCAGCTGCGCGGAAGGACCGTCTTACGGTGGCGCAGCCGACCTGGCGCCCGCCGAAGGTGAAGGTGCTGCCCCGTGCGGAGAGCACTGTCCCGGAGAGGAGCGCCCCACGACGGCCGACAGAACCGGAGGGAGTCAAGCTCGTGTCTGCCTCAGAGTATGCGCAGAGGGTAGCATGGAAAGGCAAGGAGCTAGAACTGGGCCCGGGATTCGTTCAGGAAGACTGGGCGGAGAAGCTGAGTACGTGCTTTTGCTAGTTGGTTCGTCGTCCATTTTTGACGTGTGTAATGCAGAAGATTCGTCCGACCCGAATGCGAAGACGGCGCCGCCCCACCTGACGCCTTCGGAAGTCATCGAAGAGGGAACCATCGGTGCGGACGGGGCTGCGTTGAGTGGTAAGAAGATATGACTTTGTTGGGTAGGAGAAGTTCTAACAGAACCGATAGATGTCGCTCCTATATCAGAGCATCTACCAGTGTCACAGCTTGCCCACGGTTTGGATAGGGTCCTTTTCAAGTACGTGTGCTGAGAGATATGCGGTGAAACGTGAACTTACACGTTGTTTTCTAGCCCTGGTGTGCATTGGCTGCAAGACCCGCGGTCGAATGTGTACAACTTCACGCCTTGGCTTGAGCGGATTCCAAAGGTCAACGATTTCGCCTTTGAAAAACTGACAGGGTTCGTTAGCAGCTCCCGAGATGACGTGAGTAAATGCATGCTTCTGCATGCAGATTAGGTTAAACTAATGCATCATTCAGGATCTACGAGCACTTGCAGTTCGGGAGGGAAAGAAGTTTGTTGGATCTACATCGTCGCTTTCGGGAATGCTGAGCCACATATATTTCCTTATCTCGAATCATAAGGAGGTGGAGCTCACAACGCTGAGTCAACATTTTCTGCTAGAGGTAATATTGATGCCATCTTTGCCGTGTATGAAGTTAATATTTTTTAAGAATCCGAAATTCACTGCCGGACAAAGGATGCCAGCAGCTGTAAAGTTAATTTACAGAGACGGTGTCTATGCTATCGACGCTCTGAGTGGGGAATACGACGACCCCGACAAGAACGTACTGACATGGCTGGTATGTAAAGTTTACAGAATTCTTGCGCACTGGCATTCATCATCGCACAGGGGACGCTATTGGAAAACTTTTTGACCAAAACGCCAGCGGAATTTAACAAGACTCTGCGTGATGATTCGCAGCCGACGACAGATAGCGAAGAAAAACCGATGAGGGAAGCGTACCGCTTTGCAAAGGTAGGTCTCGACGCGCCCCTTCTCTACGAGTGCCGCTCACCGCGTCTGTAGTCGGACAAGTTCATCATGCGCTCGCAGCTCGACTGCCACGACAGCAGGCTTCCGGGCACCGGTGTGTTCGACATCAAAACGCGCGCAGTTCTGCCGATCCGTATGGACATCCTCAACTACGAGGAAAATTCCGGGTACCAGATCAGGTCCCAGTACGGCATCATGGAGAGCTTCGAGCGCGAGTACTATGACTTGATCCGGTCGGGTTTCTTAAAATACAGGTGTGCAGTCTGCGTGTCATCTGGTTCGGAATGTGCGCTTACCAGACGCGGGATGAAGTGTGCAAGTGCGTATTGGGAACATGGACGGCGTGATGGTTACGTACCACAATACGGAGCGCATTTTTGGATTCCAGTACATCTCGCTCGACGAGATGGACGAGCGGATATACGGGCCTGTGCCGGGCATTGGGGCGAAGGTCTTCAATAAGTCGATCAGCCTACTCGAAGCGGTGTTGGAGCAGGCGACTGCGTGTTATCCCGGAGAGGTTCGTCTGAAGCAAAATAACCATAATTATTTAATCCACCTAACGCATACTTTGCAGACTATCGAATGCATGTTTGAGACTCGCCCGCCCGGGAAGACGTTGGACGTGTTTGTGCGCCCTGCCGAGTGGAACGGCGAGGGAGAGAGGCCGCTGACGCAGCTCGTGGTTGAGCTCTCGCACATGCTGGACGGTGAGCCCGCAAAGGCACTTGAGGTGCTCAGGTCGACCACGCAAAAATGTATGCTCCGTCCCTTTTCGCTTTTATCACCGCCTGACCTGTAATTTACAGGGGAAATGGAGTACAAGATATTCAAGGCCGCGCTCCCGCACGAGGTGCTCATGCACCGCCTGCAGACGACCGAGGCGCGCAAGACCCGCCAGCTCGTGCTCCCTTCGACAGTGTCGTTGAAGGATGCGCAGGCGTATTGGGAGAGCCTGTCGTACAATCCGAAATTGGCGCTCAACACGAAGGAGTTCAAGCCCTCTAATTTCATCGTCGCGGGCCCGAACATCGAGGAGTTCCGCGAGGTCTCGCGCGAAGGAAGGCTGCTGTACAAAGAACTGCAGCGCCGGCAGGAGGGAAAGCCGAAGATCGTGCTTGGGCAGGGCGTGTATGAGGAAGAGGAGAGCTTGTTCTTCAAGGAGCCGGGGGCAGAGGCGCCCTCGCCGAGTCAAATTCTCGAGGCTGGCCCGGCGCAAGCGGACGCGGCGCCTACCGAGGTCGAAACAAAAATATCTGCGGTGGAGTCAACATCCGACCCTGCAAGCCAAGAGACGCCCATCGTCGAGAACCGAACAACGGGGTCGGATGAAGAGACGCCTGGGCACTGAGCAGCAATGCTCCTTGACCGAATACCCGTAGTTTATAGCAGTTGTAATGCACTTATTAATTCTATGAGACACATACGGCGGAACGGCACGGGGAAATGGAGTAAGGCCGAGCCTAGAACGGGATGTCCGTGATAACGGTGATTGATCTCTTTCTTTGCCCAACCGCAACGACGCTGGGAAAACCGTGGATATTCTCGATTTATGGAGATGAACAGTGTACGTACACCGCATGCCAAGCTTCTAGCTATAAGTAATTCTTGCACAGCAGGCAGCAAGGCTTTCCCAGGTAAGCGCTTTTCATGGCAGACCAGTCCAACAGGCGCAGCTGGGCATCGTTTATTGCCAGGCCCTCCAGCAGTGGTAGCGGCTCGAGCGTCCCCAGCATGCGCAGGGATCCCGCGCTGCCCTCGCCTCCTGAGGGCCAGGAGCTCGTCCTCGACGCCTCCTCGTCGCTGTTCTCGCCAGTCTCCACCATCGCCTCGCCGACACCCACCACCCCGCTTTTCTCCCCGCGCTCGCGCAGCAGCACCTCAGATGCGCAGACTCCCACCTCTCGCCCGAGTACCCCGCGCCGCTCATGGTCCTTACTGACTTCCTCTCCAAAGATATCCCCACAAACCCTAGACGCCCAAGCATCGCAGCTCCTCGTCAACGCCCTGGAGCGCACCAGTTCCCAGCAGCCGGGCGCCGCCAAGTCGCCCAATGAGGGCAGAAACGGGGGCTCGGCCTTTGGCAAATCGTTCTCGTCGATGATGGGCGGCCTCTCGTCGCTCTCGCTCACGCGCACGAGCACCCGCGACAGCACGTCCGAGGACAAGGATCGCGGCCGCAGCATGCTCAAGATCGGCCGCATGCGCTCCGCGTCCCAGGCACCCGGCGGCGACGACACCGACGAGTCACGCCGCAGCGTCTCGCGTGCGCGCTCCCAGTCGCCCTTCACCCTGCGCCGCCTGCGCACCCGCGATCCCTCCCCGGCCCCGCAGCCCGTGCGCATGAGCCAGTCCGACGTCGACCTCTCCGACAGCGCCTCCTCCATCCTCCCGCAGAGCACGGCGTACAGCGACGCCGATGCCGACGATGAGTCCGGCGACGACCTCGGCGAGACCGATGACGAATCGCCCTACGAGGAGGACATCTTCGACCCCATCACCGAGGCCAACACCGAGCGCAACGCGCTCGTCACGCCCGTGTCCGCTGACGGCTCAGGTCTTGCGCCGGAGATAGAAGACCCGGACCCTGTTGGCGAGGGCGTGAACGTCGTCGTCGCGCCCGAGCCGTACTTCCCGTCCTCGCTCAACGCGCTTGGCTCGATCGGGCGCGGCAACAAGCGCAACCCCAGGCGGCGCAAGTCCGTGCGCGCGCACGAGCCGCTGCCGTTCTCGACCTCGCGCCCCGTGTTCCAGCGCGATAGGTGCACAATCACGCTTACGCAGGGCGACCCGGAGGCCACGCTCGGCGAGCGCCGGAAGCGCCGGTACGTTGTCGCGAGTGATATGAGTGAGGAAAGCCGCTATGCGGTCGAGTGGGGGATCGGCACGGTGCTGCGCGACGGCGACGAGATGCTCATTGTCACGGTTGTGGAGAACGAATCGAAAGGTGCGTATTCTCTCGTCCCACTTTGCCTAGTATTAATGAACCATGAGTAGTTGATCCTGCCATCCCTAATGCCGCTGATCGTGCGGTCAAGCTCAGAAGTCAGCAGGAGGTGCGCACCTGATAAATATCTGCCACAGCATTCCCACTGACCCTCAACCCCAGCGCCAAGGCCTAGCGTATATTCTCGTCCGTCAAGTGACGGGTCTGCTCCAGCGCACAAAGTTGAATGTAACAATCTTGTGTCAAGCATGGCACGCCAAAAATTCTAGACACATGCTCCTTGGTATGTCATTGCCATCTTGCCGTCCCATATTCTAACGCGCCCCGCAGACATCGTTGACCACACCGAACCCACGATGATGATTGTCGGATCGCGCGGCCTCGGCCAGCTAAACGGGTGAGCCAGAGTCTCACACAATACCCCCAACGTAATCTCACCACAGCCACACAGCATCCTCCTCGGCTCGACATCGCACTACCTCATCCAGGTACACCCTCCTCCCCTCTCACCACAATCACACTAACGCACAGCACACAGAAATGTTCCGTGCCCGTGATGGTCGCACGTCGGCGGCTCAAGCGCCCCCCGCGGAAGAACGCGCATCTGTCGACGCACCGTACGCACGTGTCGCTCGCGGAAGCGGGGATCGACCGTGTCGCGGCCAAGGTCGACGAGGACGTGCAAGCATTGCGCGACGCGCTGCAGGCAGACGAGAGTCGACGGGACGGCGGGCCGGGGAGCCGCGAGGATCCTCGGTTCGCGTCGGTGGCGGAGGGCGAGGCGGTGGAGGAGGGCGAGGACGAAGATGAGGCAGACGACGAGCCGGTTGGAGTGAAGGTTGCGGGGTAGGCGGGGGCTGTTTTCTTCCGAGGCCATTTTCTTATTATACAATTACACATACGCTTCAAGGGTAAATGCGGGCAGTACTTAGCTTATAGCGCTCATTGTGTGATTTATTTTCTTATTCCTTATCGCTACTAGCAAGACCAACTCGTGTACTATACCTAATCAGTTTCTTCTTGGATTTATCTTTTATATGAACTTGATTAAATAATTGAACTTCGGTGCGAGTTATGTAGCGCTGTCAGAGTAGCAATTCTGCTTTCTTGCTTTTTTCTGCTTGCCAACTTGCTACAAGCTGACAAGTCAATTATCAACATGCAGAAAGCTGTAGCTCCTGCTTAAATATGATTTGTAAATCATGATATTGAGGTCACTCAAGTATTTTTATTAGCTTTCCACCTTTCTCTTATTGGAATTTAAAGGATCACACAACTTTTCAGAAAAACAGATTTAACTTTCCAGACGCTCGGCTTTGCCGACATGGATATTTCGACATGCGCGTACTTAGTTACACCCTTGACAACATTCTAAACCAGTAGCAATTACAGAAAATCCAACTTCATTTTTATACTTCTTGTCTCCAGGCTTCATTAGAGATTGGCACTCTTTGAAGCAGGCACAGTGCCAAAGAGCTCCTGCAAGAATGCCTCGCTGTTGGGTGGCCGACCAAGGAAGTCCTATAGGTCCCATGGATCAGCGTTGGTTTACATGGATTGAAAAACACCATGCCTTGAGAGTATCAAGTTCCTCTCGGCTACCACCAGCTCGTAGGATTTTGTCTCGGTATAGCTTACCGCGAGCGGGATCAAGGGGATCAGCCTTGAATATTGTGGCTGGATAGAACGAGTAAGAACTAGTAGAGAACAAGAGGACAAGATACTTACAATACATATCTGCCGCAAAAACGAGCGAATATGTATATCTATTGTAAGACAGCAGATTAAATTATAGAGCACATAGTGTAAGTCAAACATCAGCGCACCCATAATATCCAGCATCGTATCCCCCAGTTATATGTCCGAAGGATGCTTGTCCGGGGCAGGGTTTGTCGTATTTGACAAGGGACACCTTCTCGCGAAGGTTATTCCATAGCTGCGTGTAGTCTTCCTTCTCTGCAGTTGAACATTCATGAGATGTGCTATCGCTAAGAAAAATTGCCAAGTGCTGATACCTTGGTCGGTGTGCACTTTCAGGTCAAATTTGGCGAAGAAAAGTTGGCGCAAGTAGAAAAGTCCAACGTTAACGTATCGGCTGTACGCACGGTTCTATCAGTCAGGCGCCATAAAGCGGGGATATGTCTTGAAAACGCACCTCTTGACAATCTTCTCAATGAGCTCTGGAGAGAGAGGTTTCTGGGTCTTGTAGTGGCTGGACATCTGCTCCAGCACTTTTGGTTCCCAGCACCTAACGATAACATAACATTAATTGATGTCCAGATACGCAGACATCACGCACCAGTTCTCAAGCATCTGGGATGGTGCTTCGACAAAGTCACGCGCCACGCTGTTGAATAGAGGTGAAAGCTTAGAAACAATAACTTTTCCCAACAATTTCCACCTGCCTAGTACCGTGGAACCGAGCGAATTTTGTCTTGCTCAATAGCCCGTGGAAGACGTGTCCCATTTCGTGGAAGAACGTCACGACATCGTCATGGCGCATGAGCGCGGGTTTGTCGGGTGTGGGTTTGGCAAGATTGGCGACCATCGCGGCTAGAGGATAGCTACGTTTGCCATCAGGGCGGTCATATCCCGGAAGGATAGGCCAAACAGCTGCATGCGAGTATTTGTTGGCTAACGCAGTTGGCTCAGGATAAAAGATATAATTTGGCAAGATAATTTTTGCATACCACGGGGGAAGAGATCAAGGTAGCAGTAGCCGACAAAGTCTGATTCGTCTTTGGCATTCTTTTCCCAGACCTGGAAAGCTTGTACTTCTACAAAGAAAAGGATGAACTCTGATCAGAAGGAGTGAAGCGGAATAATACATGCCTGGGTGCCAGATGGAAGTGTCCTTGATTTCGTGGAACTGGACGCCGAGTAGGTTTTGATAGATATTCAAGATAGTAGGGACGACAACGGATACGGGGAAATATTCTTTGACGAGCATGTCATCGAGGTCGAGAGATTCTTCGATAAACTTGCGGTCATAATAGCGGTAATCCCAGAGGTAAAATTCGCCATCGAAGGGAAGGCCCTTAGCCTTATGCTCCTTCTCCTTTATTGCTAAAAGCGTCTCTTTGTCCTTCAGTCCGACAGGTAGCAGTTTGCTTTCGAGATCATCTAAGAACTAATTTTGATGTCAGGACCTATAAAGCGCAGAGTATATTGTACGAAGCCATTACCTCTTCGATTCCTTTCCCTGTCTTGATCATCTTGACTTCCGTGATGTAGTCAGCCCTATTGTAGTCCACAAGGTCAGAAGGTCAAAGTAATATAATATGATGATAATGTGTACCATGTCTTGTATCCGAGAAGGCTAGCAAGTTTGCGGCGCAAATCCAATGCTTTATCAAGAAGGGGTACATTTATAGCAAGGCGGTCCTCGTAACCTTCCACGGCTCTCTTCCTTGTTTCTGGGTTTTCTGCGAATTTGAACTAAACTTCACGTAAATGATGTGTGTTGCTTGAGATATATGTAGACTTACAACGGGGAAGATGTCGGGTGTCTTGTAGGTCACGTCGTAAAGTTCTTTGTCGCCCTCAAAACGCTTGGTATATCCGGAAATGACATCTGCGGGAACACCCTTGAGTTCCTCTTCGGTGAAGGAGACGACAGCCTATATGCTAATAAACAATTTATTATCAGAGAGGGGAAGCGATGTCTCATACGTTTTCCTCGTTGAAGTTTTTCTGTCATTGGCGTGATAAATATAGACAGACATAATACTGATGGAGTACACGACCTACGCTGAATTCCAGGCAAACTTGCGAGAGTTCTTTCTTGAGCGTGGTCAATTCGTTACGTTGTTCCTCTGGAAGTGCAAGACCTGCGCGAGTACCATCCAAAACCTGTCACACGACGTCTTCGTTCTCGTTCTGAAAAGATCTCGCCTGTCAATGCTCACCATTTTCTCAACGAGGCGCTGATCTTCGGGTGACAATTTGTCCCATTGACCTGACTGCTTGATGTGCTTTTCCGCTGCAACTTTGGAGTTGAATACGTCGATGCGCATGGAGCATTCAACACCAAAGTCTCGGACGAGTGATTCGGCTTCGTTGGACGCGTCACGTAGTTCCTTCTCGGGAGAAACATTTTGGTAAAATGCCAGGGGTTCAGTGATGTAGTCAAAGCGCGTGTCCGCCTCTTGAAGGGTGAGCTGATGTCCTTATGTGTTCATGAGCGTTTCAGAGGGGCGAATGGTTAACTTACGAAGACCTAAACATCGTGAGGTTGGGACAGTACAAAAATGCGTTAACATGAACTAAACGTACCGATTCAAAAGTACAAGCCTTGGGATCCAGGCCACCAATCTTGTCCATGACCTTACGATATTCTTCGATGGATTCCTTGGTCAGTTTGGTGATATCCTCCGCGGAATGGTCCCATATCGGAGCTGCTTGGGGTGGAGTGATGGTCATAGTAGCCGGAGTAGACGATGCAGCGAAGAAGAGCTTAGATGTCGTAGTCGAGAGAGATCTGCAGACAGCACGATAGCGTGCATTAATCCCATACCTGTACCGGATATCTCCACTCGAGACGTGACTTGTAATTGATCTGAAGCTCACGGCGGCAAGGCCCACAGCAAGCGCCCCTCCCCAGCCCAGAGTGGCTCTGCGACCAGCTATTCGCGGTAGAAATTTTGAGCCCGCGCGCAGGGCCATTTATGCTGGCCTTTTGAAGGTGGTTGTGGTAGCTCAAGCTAAAATTGTTGGTGGTGGCAACATTGGCGTCAAGTTACAGCTCAGCACGTCGGCCGGCTACTTAGCGGCTTTGCATCTTATCTTATCTACGCGAATACCCTTCAAACAACTTTCAAGCAGCGGGCAATATTCTGCAACATCCAGGCCTTAAAGACGAGGAGTTTTCAAACATTCTCGTATTTGCAAAAATGCTGATCATTGAGAGAAGCGTGGAATAGCAGACATGAGATAAAATGCGAGAGTCAAATGACCATGTGACTTGAACACCGGATCGGATGATTCCGAAGCTACTTATCGTATTCAGGCTTTTATTTCCCAGTTTTCTGAATTGTTTCTAACCTTGGAGTATCACAACGCTGAGCCATCTCTCCGATATACCAGGTCTTCGCCGGCTTTTTGTGTCGCTCCAGGATCCCAGCTGTCGAGCTAGCAACCGTCGACTGAAAATGCGCGCTGAACATACCGCTCTGGATGGGCTCGGAACAACTCCAACGCCAATACTCCTACGCGATAAGTTGCACCAAATCCAAACCAAATCGGCAATAAACTCCCAAACTTCTGTCGGGCCGCCAGCACCTCTTAAATACTCAGATTGGACAAATTGGTTTTTCCTCTCGATATCTCAAGCCTCCAATCCCACTAGTATCTATGACATCCCTATACTCCTACCGTCCTGCGGTATCCAATGATTTGACAGGAAGGATTGCCGTTGTTACAGGCGGAGGAACGGGTATTGGGCTGATGATTGCGCAGGGTCTTGCAGCAGCTGGGGCCAAAGTCTACATTACTGGGCGCAGACTCGATGTACTTGAAAGAATCTCTTCGTCTTGGGATAAGCAAATCGGAGGTGAAATCCTTCCGTAAGAATTTATCCTGTGTTCCAAAAAGATCCTTTTATGAATCCCCTACAGTTTGCAGATGGATGTCACGAACAAGCCTAGTATCGCAGCAGCCAAGAAAGTAATCGAAGAGAAAGAAGGCAAAATCCACATCCTAGTCAATAAGTGCGATGTTCTCTATGATCTGCAATTATCTCGCTCATGCCCGCATGCCAATCAGCGCCGGTCAAGTTGGGCCAACCTCTCCTTTCCTTGGCGACCCAAATTCTCCAGAAAGGAAGGATCCTGAGACTCTCGGAACCGCACTCTTCAATAACGAGACCTTCGAAGGCTGGGCCGATCTCTACAGCATCAATTCAGCCTCTATATTTTTCGTGACCACCGCTTTTATGGGTCTGCTTTCGAAGGGCTCAGCAGATGTTGAACATTATTGGTCCACCGTTATCAACACTACTAGTATCAGTGGTGTTATCAAGATTGCACAGGAACATGTCAGTACTCGAATAAAATTCTAACGAAGGTTACAGACAACCTAAACATTTTTCTAGTTTTGCTACAATAGCGCAAAAGCTGCTGCTTCACACCTGACGAAAATGCTGGACACCGAGTTTGCACTTAAAGGGATTCCCATCCGAGTAAACGCCATCGCGCCAGGTGTATATGCCTCAGAGATGACTTTTGAGAACATTACACCCGAGCTTACGGACAAAGTTGGCAAGGGCATTTCACCTGTTCCTGCGAAGAGGTCCGGGACGTAAGTGCGGCTCTCTTCCACTGTGCATGTCTACTGAATGAGCTATCTAGTGGCCAGGAGATGGCTGGGACCGCCGTATATCTCGCATCCCGCGCTGGTGGATATACCCACGGCCAAGAAATTATCATTGACGGTGGTTATGTCTCCGTCAATCCATCGACCGTCTAGATTTTGAGAGGGCCTCAAATTGCCGCTACGCATACACGAATTTCCTTGTATAACTCAACCCTACGTTCTGATTGTGGCTTGACAATGATAGGCGCTTCGTCGCTTGCTGAGAATACTTGGGCGTCGCGGTCAAGTCTTCCCGTTATAGCCGTGTTTTCTATTTATAGTTTTGGTTCCTTTCGCGCGTCACGTTGGGCTCACGAGACCTTTCCTCGAGACGCGTCCAGCTGTGAGAAGCCAACTGAACGACTAAGTTTAGATAGACATCTACGCGTGGCCATGATGGTCCATATGCTCCTTGCATGTGCTGTTGCAGGCTGTTGCCCTCACCGGATGCCAAGACAATTCACGTCAAAGTGAGTTCGGTCAATGGAAGGCGTGAGAAAGGAAACACCGTGAGGCGCGCAACTTGTTGAAGTTATGTTTGTGGCCTATGCGGCTCTTTTGATCTTCTCTTTCCTCTAACCATCACCCTATGTCCCGGCCCACACGTAGGCAGCTGCAGCAGCCTGCCACCCAATACGCTGCCGTGCCTCAAAGTCCATCTGCTAAAGCACGAAACAGCACTTACCAGCCACAAGCATACACACCGCAGCCGCAAGTCGGTGGACCACGACCTCTTTCCTCTGTTTCAGCAGGCAATAATCTGCGCAGTGGCAACTACGAAAGCGGACGCAATGCAATGGCTATGGGGGTGGCAAATGGCAACATTGGAGCAGGATATGGGCCTTATTCAGTGCGTTAAGTTATCGCATATCTTTAAGCTCCCTCGACCTTCTTACCTTTCAAAATAGTATAACCCCGAACAAGCACGAGAGACTGGTGTTTACCGCTCGAACACGCGATTTAGTACCTCTCCTTCAGAAAACTCCGTAGTGACGGTCCCGACTCGCGAAACAGCCCTGCTACGGACCGCCGCCGCCGCACCAATAATGACAACTACCACAGTGCCACAATATATGTGGGACAAAGAGGATTTCGATGATGGTCTTCATAATCCCGACTCAGGCGGCTCTGATTTCACCCTGTTTTCATGGAGAGGGTGGACGAATGTTTCTGCCATCATTGTTATCATTATAGCCCTTCTGGTGCTCTTCATCGGATATCCTGTTATTTTTTTTCAAACCCACAAAACTCCCCAGTTTAATGGATTCAACGTTGGTGGCATCAACGCGTCTGGACAGATCCCTTTACTCCCCAATCTGCCACACTTAATCGATCCTGACACGCCGGCTGATGTCCGGACTCGCACCGGATCTGATGGGAATCTCTATGAACTAGTGTTCAGCGACGAATTCAATACCGATGGCCGTTCTTTTTATCCTGGGGACGACCCGTTCTGGGAAGCAGCTGACCTTCATTATTGGTACACCAAAGCCTCATACAAACCTTAAATGCGACTGACCTAAATGTAGGGCTACCGGTGACGACGAGTGGTACGATCCCTCGGTAAGCAAGTATTCGTACCATATATCTGAAAAGCGAGTCTTTAACCGTATTGTTGACAGGCCGTCACAACTAATAACGGCAGTCTCGTCATTACAATGACTGAACAACGGATTCACGACCTCAACTTTCAAAGCGGTGAGCAATTAGGGACCAATATGCATGGTTTGGAAACTCATAGAATTTTTTCAGGTATGATAACCTCATGGAATAAATTCTGCTATACAACGGGATACGTTGAAGTGTCTATAAGCCTCCCCGGATCGCCGAAAGTGCCAGGACTTTGGCCTGGTATGTAATTTTAGCACTTTGAGCCGCGTCTAAAATTGTGTCTGATCATCTAAATTTACTCAGGCGCGTGGTCATTAGGAAATCTGGTACGCGTACCCGCTGTTGAACCATTTGTTCTTTGCTCATTATATGGGTAGGGTAGGGCAGGATACGGCGCGACGACTGAAGGTACATGGCCATACACCTACGCGGCATGTGACGTTGGAACGTTCCCTTCTCAACAAGACAAGAGCGGCAATCCTACAGCAGCAAATGGGTTGAGCGGGCTACCAGGACAAAAGTTGTCGGCATGCACTTGTCCCGGAAGTGATCATCCTGGTCCATCGGTGACTGTTGGTCGTGGTGTTCCAGAGATCGATGTCATCGAAGCGCGCGTTGCCACTGATACAATGCAAGGCCTAGCGTCCCAAAGTTTCCAAGTCGCGCCTTATTCTACTGACCATAAATGGGTGGATACTAGCCCTGCGACAACGATATACAACACGACTATGACTTACGAAAATGGGTACCACGGCGCTGCGTTGCAGGAATCTATCTCAGCCAACAGCTATCTCGAAGACCAATTTTATGGCGGACAAGCATTCGCGCCGTACGCCTACGAGTATTGGTCCGATCCCAACAACCGTGATGATGGCTATATCACCTGGTTCAGCAATAACCAAAAGACGTGGACGGTCACGTCTGCCACAGTTGGGCCGATGGATGCCGTCAATGTTTCACAGCGGTTGATCCCAGAAGAGCCGATGGTAAGTGGAGCGTCAGATCTCATACGTGCAATCGGGCTCACCCTTCACAGTACCTTATTCTCAATCTTGGAATGGCTTTTGATTTCCAACAGCCGGATTACAAGCATTTGGTGTTTCCAGCTGAGATGCTCGTTGATTACGTCCGAGTTTACCAACGCCAGGGCATAAAAAACGGGGTCGGTTGTAACCCACCTAACCGACCCACCACTGATTACATCAATAAGTGAGTTTGACATGCTATCGAATTCAGATTAGCAGCTGTAACACCTCTACTCAGACATATGGTTGCATACACAAATGCCAATCTCACGACCTGGGCACAGGCGAACTTCACCTTTCCGAGGAACTCCATGTATCACGGCTGCACATAACGCCTATCGATTCCGACGCACTCCTCAGGGATCACGATCTATCAACGATACTTTATACGACTTTTTTAATGACTATACGACAGGCTCATATGTACTTACCTTTCACAGCTGTATCACCTTCATCTTGGGTTCTATGGTGCTATGTATCACTTTGTCTTGTGTTCTAGGGGATTATCTGTGTCTCCCCCTCGTCTGGCAAGCTCACCGTCGCTCTTTGCCGTCATACTTACACTGCATATCCCATCTCTTCCATCGACCAGCTATTTACTTGTGTATTTATCATTCCTGATGCTGTTGTGTTTGCGTTACTTACAATTGTTTTTTTTGCCTAGTGCGATTGGATGTCGTCTGTTGAAATACCTAGCACGAAACATAAATGCATGAATCATGAAGTTCGAAAAAGGTTGCCGGGCCAATGTCTGCTAAGGAACATGTGAAGGAAAGGTTGAATGCAACTAGAATAAATGCGTGCCCAGGTGATGTTGGTGAGTTAAGGGCATACTTTGACCGTTTATCGCATTGCCTGCTATTAACTGCTGCCTACCTGGATTACCTGTTACCACGTCGGGCGCCAATGACCGTAGGCCAATCGGAAGTTTACCGTTACAAGCTACTTCCGTCTGTTCTCACCTCTGATATTTACAGGATAGAGTGGTGTGGATATTTCCAAACGGGCAGATAAGTGCATTGCTTTTTTGTATTGAAGTGTTGAGGAACTTAGAGGGTTTTTATGCAGCTCAAGTTGATTTGGTTAGTAGGCACAGGATTCTAAGTGTTTGGTCAATGTTTCTACGTATCCAAATGTCTTCAAGAACGCCAGGTGTGCATGTTTATAATCCTCTGACTGCAGGACATTCATACCGAGAATTAGTTCGATGGTGAGTGCGGGGCAACAAAACTCAGCTTTGCTCCAGTGCCACCGAACAGCCGTCTGATGGCCGTTCTTGTCCACTGTTTGCCGCTACTGCACCACTCGGCCGAGGTCGAAACGCACGGGTCACCTTCACCGCAACTGTTCTTCTTCCTCCTATATTTGACCTGTCGAAGGAGCCGAGGGCCCCGCATGTGGAACCTTCTCTGCCACGTTTCAGTCGTACTGTCTGCAGCAGCAATGAACAGCTACTACCCGGATTCAGAATTAGGGGTCAAGGTCCAATTTCGAGATTCACAATTCGTCCAACCTGCGACTCTTCAAGGCATCGGGCACTACAGAACTTGCATTCGGAGCAGCTCCATGGCCGGCAGCCGAAAATAGGTACTCATGTTTAAAAAAAGCTAACAGGCGTGAGAAGCGCAGCGATTGACGTTGGAGTGGTGCGGACTACAAACCGGACTGGCGACTGCTCCTCTTCCCCCCTTTCATTACGTCTGGCCTCATGTCTCGTCCTACTCGCAGGCAGGTGTATCAGCCGACACCCCAGTACGCAGCTGTCCCTCTAAGTCCTCAATCTCCTCGGTCGAATTCGTATAATTCGTACAATTCTTACCCAAATCCGAGCCTTGCATATCAGCCTCATGGTGCCCAGCCTTATTATCCACAACCGCAACAGCAAGTCAGTGCGTCCCAGCCGATCCGAGCTCCTTCGTCAAATAGACATCGCCGTAGCAGCACTAGCAGGCAACAGCAGCCACAACAGTCACAGCAACGGGAACGAACTCCTTCAGCAAGTAGCAATCACCGCGATAATAGGCAACAGCAGCAACAACAATACCAACAACAGTACCAACAGCAGCAATACCAACAACAACAATATCAGCAGCAGCAGCAGCAGCAGCAGCAGCAACAACAACAACAACAAAATGGGCGGAATGCGATGGTACGAGGAGTAGCGACTGGAAATATTGGAGCAGGATACGGGCCCTACTCTGTACGTCTCATTCATCGCTTGCCAGATGGAGTCGTTCATCCACTCTATAGTATCATCCAGACCAAGTTAGAGACACTGGAAATAATAGACGCTTTAGCAGCAGCATTCCATCCTCCGAAAATTCTATATCGAGACCACCTACACGCGAACAAGGCCCACCACCTGTTCTTACGACTACCACGGTCCCTCAATATATGTGGGATAAAGACCCCGACGCGGATGACGTCCTTCATCACCCAGATCCTCCTGGATATTTTGACTTTACGATTTTCTCATGGAGAGGATGGGTCAATACATTCACACTCTTCGTTATAATAGCAGCCCTCCTTACCTTGTTTATCGGATATCCCGTCCTTTTCGATCAAACACATAAACCCGCCAAGTTCAATGGCTTCAATGCAGGTGGAATAAATGGGTCGGGGCAGGTACCGTCATTGCCGAACCTCCCGCTCTTGATTGACCGGGACACGCCATCCGATGTCATGACTCGCACTGGGTCAGACGGTTTTCTTTACGATCTTGTGTTTAGTGATGAGTTCAACATTGACGGACGGTCATTTTACCCTGGCGATGATCCATTTTGGGAGGCGGTTGACCTTTATTATTGGTGAGCGAGATATTCACGCGTCTCTTTTGTTGCTTATTGGTATGACATAGGCCGACTGATGACTTAGAGTGGTATGACCCATCAGTAAGTAATTATCCTTCTTATATTCGAGTATTAATCCTTTCTCAACGCAATAAATTTTCAGGCAGTTACCACACAAGATGGAAAGATGGTCATCACCATGACCGAACAGCAGGTTCACAACCTGGACTTTCAAAGTGGTATGTGAATCCAATTTTTAAGTGCTCAGGACTTGAGATCGCGGATTATCAGGCATGGTCACTACTTGGAATAAGTTTTGCTTCACTACAGGTTATGTCGAAGTGTCCATCAGTTTACCTGGCCAAGCGAACACGGCCGGCTTGTGGCCTGGTGAGCCACCCACTAATTATATTGCGATTAAATTGACTGTTAATTTTTTTTAGGCGCATGGTCACTGGGAAATTTAGTTTGTATTTTCTACTAATGTTTATTAGAAATTATTTACTAATCTTCTTCGTAGGGTAGGGCAGGTTACGGAGCAACAACAGATGGTACTTGGCCGTATACTTATGCTGCCTGCGACCTTGGCACCCTTAAAAACCAAACTCTGAATGGCAATCCTTCTGCAGAAAGCACAGGAGGTATAGGGGGAGCAGGGCTCAGTTATCAACTTGGTCAAAAATTATCGGCGTGTACTTGCCCAGGAGAAGATCACCCGGGTCCTTCTGTCACCGTGGGCAGAGGCGTGCCAGAAATTGACATTATAGAAGCTCGCGTCGACACGAACAGGATGCAAGGATTGGTTTCACAAAGCTACCAATGCGCGCCTTACGATCTTTTCTACCAATGGAATCAGCAATCGCCTGCTACGACGGTGTTTAATGACACCATTTCGTTCATCAATACATATATGGGTGGACCATATCAAGAAGCAATCTCCGTCGAGACTTACGTCGAAGATCAATTTTACGGTGGAAACGCGTATGCGCCTTATGCATATGAGTATTGGTCCGACCCGAATAATCGAGATGACGGCTATATCACATGGTACAGTAACGGCCAACAAACTTGGACAATGACCTCTGCGACAATAGGTCCCAATTCACAATCGCAAGTCTCGCAGAGATTAATCTCGGAGGAACCAATGGTATCGTGCCACCCTGATTTTTATTTATGTACACCTTACTAACCGTCTCATTCCTGTGTAGTATCTCATTCTTAATCTAGCCATGGCAGATAGCTTCCAAAATCCAGATTTCAAGCATCTCGTGTTCCCAGCGCAAATGTTCATTGATTATGTTCGCGTGTACCAGAGACGCGGCATCAAGGACGGCGTGGGCTGCAATCCTCCAAACCGGCCTACCACCGACTACATAAATAAGTAAGTTTTCGTAGCACCAGTCAAACGACGAGCGACTCACGAGGATTTGTTCAGCCACATGGGATTGTACACAGATCCGAATATCACTACATGGGCTATGGCCAATTTGACCTATCCAAAGAACTCGTTAATCGAACCATGTAAATGAATTCGACTGTCAGAGTTACCTAACGCCTATGACGACTGTTAATGTTTTTATGTACACCACGATTTCGTGTTCACGAATATACTTGTATCTACGACTTGCTCGCTAGAATTACTTACCGACCGCACAACGTCTGTTCTTCGCATGTTTTTACCTACTCGCATGTGTTCGATTTATCGTGTATTCTGTTGCCCATACGCAACTTAGATGTGTTGAAATATTCAACTGTTTGTCATTTAATGATCGCCACAATGGGTGAGGACTCCGAGGGAAAATAATGGTCGGACATGCCTGTCAACCCATAATGATGATGCTAATTGCCTTTTTGGACGTTATTGACGGCAGTGGCCACAACTTCATAGCCGCCGCGCTTTGGCACTGGCTAACCACTCCTACAACCGCATGCCCAACTCTCCCATCTGCCATCTCCCTATCATCCATCCTCCCTCTATATGCTGGAATCTGAGGACGGATATAGCTTACAGCCGTTGAGTGGGATGTCAGGCATTGCGAATCATGAACAGCCCAAGTAGGTGCATGAATGCACCCTTCTGGTGATGTTCGTGAACTCATTGCACTCAAAACTGTAGATGGAAGAAAGCACCCACTGAAATACATCCGCCCACCAATGTAAATCATCGCCGCAACAACATGGCACACGCATCCGGTTCAAACCCATACGGCCCCATCAAGTCAAATGCGAGGAAAATTGGGAATCAAACTTCCGGCCAGACTCTTGTGAACGCAAATATACAGAACGAAGGCCCTCCAAGAAAGCGATTTAAAGTTGACCAGACGTTTACTCGGGATGCAAAACCTCGGCCTCGACCCTCACAGAATGGCAAGGAGGTGCCCCACAGTGAGAAATTGTCCTTCCGCGTGGCCTTATCTATATTCTGATGATATAATTCCAATTAGAATCTGAGAATTTTATCATAGTAAACGACGATGAAGTCGAAGAATATCCACAGCCAATTCACGATCTGCCCAACAGCCAATCTTCCGATGAGCTAAATCTTTTACAGCCGAACGGAGCCACTACATCAAACCATGCCACAAACGTCATTCCATCGAAATATACATTTTCCCCGCCCGAGGCAAATAGGCCGCAGAAAAAGACGGATATTGGACTGGTACCCGACGGGGAAAATACTCAATGGGTAGAACAAACGTATGGAAATTCTCCGAACAGAGCTTTCGACGCCTCCGACCCGATAGAAAGCGATGATTACCGACCGCCCAGGGAGACCCGGGGGTATGTGCAGCGGCAAATTGACAAGTTTGAGAAACACTCCGCTGGGCCTAAGATAGATTTGGCGAAGAAGCAAATGAGCAAAGCTAGGCAGATGAAGCCAAAGGTGCGTTCTGATGTGTGGCCTTTCGACACGATTGTAAATGAGTATACGGGTAGCTCGACAGAAAAGGCCTAAATTCGTCGGGTGTATCAAAACCTGCGTTCCCCTCAAGTATTCCAGCCAAACGCAAGGTAGAAGATCCTATCGCTACCACGAGTTCTTTACGAAGAGCTGGCGAACTGGAACCGATATCCCTTAAAGAAGTTTTTGTCGAAGGAGACCATTATTGTCAATCCGGCGATCGGAAATTGCGAGCTTTTTCGAGCAGCGAACGCCTTCTGTACATCATGGCTGGTGATGACGAGATCTTCAATTTGGAATCTTTGCCCAAAGAATCGAGGACTATGGAGGTAAATCCTTCACTTTCTTCAGGCCATACTTTGGCATTGACTTTTATAATAACTTTAGTTCACAAAATTATCATCTCCAGTTGTACAAATTAAGACCAAGTCGACAGGCAATTCCAGTGTCTTCACTATGTGCGTTGATCCGGCTAATGCAAGAGAACGACAAAGCTATCAAAAACTCTTTGAGAAGCTCAAACAAGTAACCAAACCATCATGGGTACAGTATGTGACAAAAATGTCTTCTAGATACTCTCCGAATTTAAGCTGATTGTATATCTGACTCAGACACGGGGATGCATTATTGCAAACTGCCAAATTACACATGACTGCGAGTGGCGCGGAAAAAAGTAAATTTTTGGGAACACACAGTGATCAGCTCAATCGTACCAATGAGAAACGACGTCAAATTATTCCAGATATTGCAGCAGCGCCTCGAAAGCTCAGATATACGCCCGAAGATCAAGATTGGCCACATAAATCTACTCCCAACCCGCCTCCTCGTACCGGCCCTCCCAGACGATCCACTCGAATTGCTCCTCCAGAAAAGCCTGTTGATCAAGATAAAGTGTACGCTCAAAAATACTCTTTTTGATGCCAATCTCATCCGGTTGCGCAGCATACTTGTTTATCCACAAGGCGTACCAGGAGCGGTGAACATAACCAATGGAGACCTTGCCCGATTGAAACCAGGAGAGTATTTGAATGATACTCTCATTGAATTTGGTTTGAAGCGCGTATATTATTTTATCCTCTCAGCCCATGGTTCTTATATATCACAGGTTGTGGCTGAAAGATTTAGAGACAAAGCAACCAGAACTCGCTGCGCAAGTGCATATTTTCAATTCGTTCTTCTACAAGAAGCTGAACAACAAGAAAAAGTATGTTACCGAGCTTTTCTCATATGAAGATACGTTCTTATGGCTCCATTTACCAAACTAAATAGCGATGCTGTTGCCTTCGAGACTGTTCGAAAATGGACCTCTAAATTTGACATATTCCAAAAGAAATATATCATTGTACCCATAAACGAGCAGTAAGCTGCAGTCTTCCTGGTTTATCATCGTACTCACTCGTCGTAGCATGCATTGGTACCTTGCTATCATATATGAGCCTGAACACGTCCTCTCTACAATAGCTGTGGATGAAATTTCACCCCGGAAACGCACCCGCTTATCGGCGAAACTAGACACGAGTAATCTCACGGAAAGTGCCATCGCCACGGCCACGGATGTCGGAGATGATACAATTAACAGTGCAATATCCCTGACTTCAAGCGAAGCGGAAGTGGAACGCAATCTCGACGCGGATTTCCAAAATTCCTGTACAATCGACACAACCACCACTGACAGCGTGAATGACACTGGGAAACACAGAGCTGATATCGACGGCAATTCCGATTTGAGTTATCTGACTGATCCAGAGCTAAAGCCCACCTTGGAACGTCAATTGCCTTCGAGTGGTAGTGAAGAAGCATCGCGCAGCGTATCAACTGAAAGGCTTTGTTCAGATGCCATGGATGTTGATGATATCGAAGATCTCCAAGAATCGAACAAAGACATCACTCCGGCCTCGGTCACTGAGTCCACTGTGTCTACCACGACCTCAACACCAGATATACAAGAAACTCGGCTAATGGAACCCATTTCTACTGCTCGCTTCTACGCGCCGATTAGAGATAAAGGAAAGCAGAAGGCTACGCCCAGGCATGTATCTATTGATGGAAGCGAGGCAGTAACTTCCCCAGAAACAATACGCAAGTAAGTATTCGTTTGTTTGCGTTTCACGGATGCAAATTCATCTCAACACAGAACGTACATATTTACCTTTGATTCTCTCGGGACTAACCATCCCCATGCAATCAAAAAGCTTGGGCAATATCTACGTATGGAAGCCAAAGACAAGAAAGGCATTGCGAATGCTGGTCTTGCCACGGGGAAAACAGTCTTTGTGCTTTGTCTATTTCATTCACACTGAGCCTGTAACTGACCGAACGACATTAGGTCCCTGTGCAACCCAATTTCTGTGACTGCGGTGTATATCTCTTGCATTTTGCACAGACCTTCCTGAGCGATCCAGCCAAATATCACCGCCTCATCACGGTAGTTACGACAACCTTCGTTTATCCAACAATTTCTGACATTTTGGTAGTCCCAGGGGAAGTCTATATCCAACGAAACGAGGCAGGACATTTGGAATGACAAGAAGGTCGCCGACATGCGCGAAGAGCTCTCATCACATATTCAGCAGTTGTCTACTGAGTGGAAGAAGGAGCGTGCTTTGAAAGAAAAAGACACTCAGCTACAGGGTGATTTCGACGCTAACAAGATTAATTCTGTAGATTCGGACTCAGATATTGAGATGCCTAGTCCACCAAAGAAGAGTGGCCGAGCAGCTAGGATACGTGGTTGAGACACTGCTCTGTATTGTAATGTTAATTGTAATTATTGCTTCATAACTTACTTTATATTAATGTTCTACGTGCTTCTCGATCCTTGAAGATTATAATCCATGAGCGCGTGCTTTCAATAGTACCCTCTCTTGAATAGTACCCTCTCTTGAGTTGAGTGCGACAGGCAAAAGCGATATAATATTCTGCTGTATCTATTTCTTTTTAACACTCTTGATGCGTATGGTCTCGTTACCGACAAAAATACCCTGAGTCCTCATTAGTGAGAGAATACTAGTGTGCAGGAGAAGTGCGAACCTTGCCCTTGTACGGCTCTGGCTTCCGGTAGCCGCGAATTTTCGCCGCGAACAGACCAATCAAATGCTTGTCTTTGCAGAACAGAACAATCTTCGTGGCTGAGGGCACTTCCGCTTTTATGTAAGAGGGTATTGGTACGAGCACGGGATGTGAGTAGCCCAGCTTCATGTTCAACCGCTGCCCGGTTCCCCCCTCTATCGTCTTGCGTGGGTCTTCCTCGAGCTGCACACGGTACCCGACGCCGACCAGGTATAATGGCACGGTGAACCCCTCGGTCATGCCGACGATGGCGTTCGAGATGAGCGTTCGAGTCGTACCCCACATCTGGCGTTGAAGTTTCTCGGACGACTTTGCGACAGTGAGCTTCATGGTATCCTCCAAAGGGAAGTCGATTTTCATGTAGTCCTTCAGCGGCACGGCGGTGACGCCCAGAGGGCCGGTGATCTTGACTTCCGTTGGCGTTGGGCTTATGGTGACGGTGGGTGGAATTTTGATAGGTTCACGCCCAATGATAGACACATTCTTGCATATCTGTGCCGTCGAGCTGAATGAACGCACTAGTTGGAATAGCGACGGCCGATATAGCATCGTTATGATTCCATAAAACGCGTCAGTGGAGGTGTTGCAAAATATTCCGAGGCGTTGTGACCAACGCTCAGCTTTACCAAATTTGGAACACAGCCACCAGCTTCCCGCGTTTAAATAAATATTGCAAGCTCCAAGCAAGCTCAGAGTTAAAGTGGATGCTGGGTTATTCTATGCCGTATTAATATATATGCAATTTGTGTACAACGAAATAACATGGAGCAGCCCGTTATGATAACGACGCGCCAACAAATGTGGGGGCGAAACATACACCTTTTTCGGTACGGATTCTGTGCACACTCTTTGTTTCATGGTTAACCCATGCTGCCTCCTTCGAGTCAAGAGTAGTGAATCCTAATTAAACAATTAGAGACTTGTACCATGTAGAGGCAAACATAAGCTGTTTACCTGGTTGTATCGTCTCAAAGATTTTCTTTTTAGGGTTGAGCTGAGCAAGGGGAGCGGCAGCTAGAAAGTAGGATGCGAACGTTAGTCATGTACTTCGGCATTGGCAACGAGATGGTAGGCCACAAACATTCAAATTCTGCACCCTCGAAGTACACGCGGTCGCCAGGCTTTGAGCCCGGGGGTGGCTGGACCAATTCAATCCCACCGTCTTTACCCTCTTTAGATGTTGCCTGTGGAATCCACGGCAAAAAAGTAAATGTGTCGGCTGCAAAATATGACAGTCTATACACATACACATAGCACCATAGCAAAGCTCTTGACTCCCCGCATGTTTGCTGGCTTCAAGTTGCACTAATAAAATGCGTTGAAACCATGTAAATATACATAAAATACAGGCACTCACGACAGCGACGAGGTATTTATCCCGCATCTGCTCAATTGGAATGTAGTTAACCAGCCCCGAAACTACCGTTCGGGGACCAGTTTCTTCGCCGATGTTAATTTGCTGTGCGACCGATTGAAATGAGCTTGAATGTGAAGCTCGGAAAAATATACGTACCTCGACGTAAAGACCGTCCGCGTCAGGATGTTTCACGACTACACTAATAAGTTCTGTATTCCCGACAATGAAGAGATTACTTACTGTCGACAATATGCCCGACACGAAGGTCAATCATAGAGGGAACGGGCTCTCCGTCATCTGCAGGCGCTTTGACTGCAGCTTTTCCTCCAGCCTTCTTGTCCTTAGAGGAGCCTTCACCTGCAGCGCCCTTCTTCTTTTCCTTTTTCTGTGATTTCTCGGCCGTCTCAGTGGTAGATGTTGACGGCTCTACTGCAGGGGTAGCAGGCGCGGGCTGGACTTCGGCTGGTGGTCCCTTTGGCACCTTCTTCTTGGGAGCTTCAACTTTGCGCTCATTTTTTGGGGCGTGATCAATGTCAAGTGCAATAATTTTGAAAGCATCTCCGAGTGACGCTGTGGACGTTCGGACGACGCTCTCAGATTGTATGTGGTCGAAATAGCGCGTCAGAGATGGCACAGCGTAGTATTCAGATGATTGCAGTTTAGCCTGTGCAAAAGTTCTTTATAATTGAGGTTAGAGCAAAAGATAAGGCTCACATACAATGATTGGATGTAGAGTTCCGTACAGTGCAACATCTGCCGCTGTTAGATAGTTTGTCGCGAGATATGTTTTGGGGATGAGGATGGAGTCCAGATCCTAGTTGTATTGAGACGCGTCAATTTGACGGGAAGAGATGTATGTACCTTCAGGTTGTTCTCGGTCGCCAAGTTTCCTTGTCCAGTCTTCTCAATCCATCCGAGAACCTCTTTCTCGTCCGCTTCGGTTTCTCCAATCAAATCTTTTCCGTCGCGCGTCGCAGAAAGCACGAGCTCCTTGACCGGAGGCTGGAGCTTTGATACGGTGGCTTGAAAAGACATGGGTCGAAAACGGAAGGATATCGATGACCTGAGTGGAAATCGATGGATCGCTATTCGAGTCAAAAGGAAAGTTGCCATTAGAGATGTAGATTCACGTGACTGGGAAATGACGTTCCCTTTGCAAAATCCGAATTCCTGCCTTGTATTCACAAGATACGTCGTCATCGACATGCTTCAAATGAAAGTCCTCAAGGCCTAAGCTTAATCTTCTCAATGCTTTCCCGGATGTAACTATGAATTTCAACTCTAGGAACCGACTCTTCTCGAAGCCTTCGGATTAATCATCACTGTGGTTGCACTGCTCACGGCAGTGGTGCGTTAACATGTTCACGATTCTGTCTGCACGCTGTTCACAAGACCGTTCCGTTACTAATTGCTCCAAAGAGATCGAGTCATATCCACTTGCTTACCGTTATTTCTTAATTCTGGCCTTTTCGAAGCATGTCTAGAACATTCTCCCAAATTTGTGCAGTATATAAAGGTGAGCGAGTCCGACCTTCCCTATGCCAAACCAACAATGTCGCTTGCTCGTCAGTTCTTCCACGAAATGCGCCCGTTCTTCCGCTTGTTAGACGATGTATCTCTAGCACGCCGGAATCCTCAGTCTTTCCTTACGGCCATACCACAATTCGGTGATCCTTTTTTCAATGACACAGCTGGCAGGCCTGTTCTCGATATTTCCGACAAGGGAGATAAATACATCGTCGAAGCTGATCTGCCAGGTATACCCAAGGAAAATGTTCAAATCCGAATCGGTGAGGATGGCCAAACGATAACTATTGAAGGAAAAGTCGAGGAGAAGGGCAATCAGGCATCGACCACGGGATCCGTCGAAGAGTTCAATACGGCTCAGGGTTAGTGCATTTTTCTTCTTACGGGGCTAAATCCTGACAACCTGTTATTTTGCCAGCCACGGATACGTCCACCGCGGCCGTGGTTAAACCCGAGTCTTCCACTCAAATTTCCTCCGAGCGTCCGTTCACCAGAAGCTTGTCGTTCGCCAGAACTGTATGGCCGCCTAGGCCAGCCGACCCCAAGAATGTTACTGCCAGCATGAACAACGGTGTGTTGACCATTGCTGTAAAGAAGGTCGACGACAAGGGTAGTGTTGTTGTGCCCATTGATTAGGGACGCGGGATATCACATACAACGAATTCTTGCTACTAGTGTTCGACGAGTGTATCATACCATGTACATTGCTGTGTTTTTATTCTGCCCCTTTCTTGTATTCGATAACAAACCCTATTGATTTTGTACTTATATGAGTAGCTCTGAATTTTCACTCCAAAATAACAAGCGCGTAGGATAACAAACGTGACCGTGAAGGGTGGCAAAATCCCACATGAGAGCGCCTCTTTGCCCCGCTCTCTGACCTACATCGGCCATCCTTTTCTGAATCAAACGGCCACGTCAACTTCCTTTTCCCTTAACCCATTAACTTCATGGCATCTCCCGCTCATATCAATGGCTTGGTGCCATCCCCACAACCGCCACTGGAACAAGAAATGCTGGAAGACTCTGATGTTGAAGCCGAACTCGAGGTTGACGAACTAGATTCTGATTCCGATCCTGAAGCAGATCCAGCCAAACCGAGTGCACGGAAAAACGCGTCCTCTATAAAGCCAGGAGAACGCATTCCAGGACATACACTGCTTCCCGCTGTCCGTCTGGAGAATATTATACAAGCTGATGGTGCGCGCGATATTTTCTGGTACGCCTTTCGAGCTAACGATTTTTAGGGGTCACGGGCAACATGGCTTTGTCGAAAGAAGGCCTATTTGTGCTTTCAATTGCAACTGTAAACGTTTCGTCTGGAACTACAACATGCTCTGCTAAACGTACTTATTTCAGGAAGAATTCATTAAACGCTTGATCCAAGCCGCCCACCGAGAAGCCAGCGCTCATAGACGAAATCAAATCAACTATCCAGACATGGGTATGCGTTTGTAGCATTTCTCACTATCAGCATATGCTAAATACGTATATAGCGGCAACTGTGCAACAATACCAAGAGTTCATGATTCTAGCAGGTTGGTAGTTCACATCCAGGCTTTCTCTACTATTCTAATGTATCATAAACAGAAACTATCCCTCCACCTGTTACTCTGTCAGATGCATTCATATTACGACAAGAGAAGGAAAGAGAATTACTCGAAGACAACCCTGCTTTGGCATTTCCTTACAATCTGCTGCCTTCAACTCAACCTTCGCCGGACCCAGAACCATCAAATTCAAATTCTGTCCCTAAGCCTCAGAAAAAGAGCCGAACCTCTCTTGCCAATGGCAAAGAAAAAGAGAGAGCGAACGGGTCAGCTAGCACAAGTTCCAACGCCAAACGCCGACCAAAAAAAACGCCCAGGACTGACCCTGAAGCGCCTTACCCGAACATGAATGCGCCTACGCATGAAGACCTTCAATGGCCTGCTCCCAATAATGGGCCAAATGGCCACGGCGAAGAGTTTACTCAGAACCACCAACGTAGATCATCACGAAATGGAATCTCCTCTGTCTCAGCGCCTTTACCACCTCCACCTCCCGCAACAGCTAATGGTCACCCAGTAGACTTTTCGCAGCCACAGCCCCCTCAATATACACCAGAGGGTGGATATGATCTAGACTCTATACATTCCCCGCCTCATGAGCCCGAATCTCGTTCTCAGACTCCGCCGTATGGAACTGGCGGACCTTCATGGCCTGGCCAATTTACTGGCCCTGCTAGTGGGTTCCTCCGTGGCTCTGTGGCTCCATATGCTCGCTCCCAAAATCCCGGACGCACTATCTACTCCCAGACCAACCGCCCCGATTGATAAAAGACGTCCTCATGCATTGTTTTGTATTGTTCTACGTTGCGTAATGATCAGAGTTGAAGGCCCGTAACCACAACGTATCTTAACTCCGTTCTTTCTTTTCTTCTTTGACGCATAAACTCTTAAGTATACGGTGACCATAGTCTGGCGCTTGTTCAGGGCGCGACCAGATCTAATCTATCCCTATATAGGCAATGGGTAATTTGAAATTAGCGTTATCAGCTGTAGCTTCCGCATATTACTATGCCTGCGCTATCGTCACTGCTTATCGACTTGAGTACCCCTTTCTCATCAACCATGACTTCTGCAGGAACTCTAGATACTCTACCCATCATCGACATTTCGTCGTTTCTGAATTCAGATCCAGCTGATGCCGATAAACGTGCTGCAACTGCTGCTGCGCTGCACGCCGCGTGCGTCGAATATGGTTTCTTCTATCTGAACATCGACGCATATGTCGATCGATCAGAACCCGGGGAACTCACTCGTCTGGGGAAAGAGTTCTTCTCACTCCCACAGGAAGAGAAGGATAAGCTGGCTCTCAGCAACCAGGATTTTGCGCGAGGTGCGTGCTTGCGCCAAGCTTGGGTCATCGGACTGTCGACTACAATAACGAGACCATGCCTCAGGATATGCCAGGCTGAATGAGAATGTCACAAGCGGAAAAGCAGATGCCCACGAAGGACTGGACTTATACCGGCCTGTGGAAAATCCGGATAAGACAAAGCCTGTGTGGGGCGAAAATCAGTGGCCAGATGTTCCTGGATTCAGAGAGAAATACGAGATTTGGGTGGAGAAAATGAAGGTACTGGGGCTTATATTAATGGAAGCGTAGGTGGCCTTTAGGAGTGAAAGTGTTATTCTCTAAAATGTTGCAGAATGTCCATAGGTTTGGGTATGACGCGAGAGGAGTGGAATGATCTTCGCAGCCAAGTTGACGATAGCTTTTGGGTAATGCGTGTAATTGGTGAGTTATACTTATCGATTCTAATTTCTTAAAGCGTGCCCTGACATTCCAAAGGCTATCCTCCTCTTCCGAAGGACCACGACGGTGTCTCCTGTGGTGCACACAAGTACGTCAACGATATGTCGCTGATGAAAATGATACCTCATGACTTGTTACTACTACTTTGTACAGGGACTACGGCTGCTTGACGTACGACCACTTTGCATTAATATTTTCGTGACTAAAGCCCTTCCTCGTTTAGATTTTTGTACACAGACCCGACACGGTCTGCCCTCCAGGTTTTCTTACGCCGACCTGGAACGACCGCGATTGACAAAACCGGGCTTCCTTTGGAGCAGGGGAAGGAAGAAGGTATCTGGATCAATGCCGATCCCATTCCTGGTTGCGTTGTCTGCAATATCGGTGAAAGTAGGTCCACAATTTCCCCGCCGAACCATAATTAATCTTGGCAGTGTGGGAGATCTGGACAGACGGTCTGTATCGCTCGACTCTTCATCGCGTCGTTCATCGGGGATCTAATTATCGGTAAGATTAACTCATACTCTTTTTCTTTACAATTGTACTAATAAATTGTACAGAGTATCGTGTGTATATGTTTTTGATCTCGTTGAGCATGCATTAACTTGGTCGTCCAGGGTACCATTTTTCTTTGAGCCAAACTTTAATGCCCTGGTGAAGCCGTTTAAGTCCCTACAGACGACGCCAACTCGTAAAGCTATTGTATATGGAGATTTTCTTGTGAGCAAAGTAGGGAGTAATTTTGCTACGCCAGGAAAGGGTAGATATTAGCTCTGTCCTTTAGATCAATGCATTTTGTATAACAAGGAGTAAAGAGGACTTCTTCCGGTTTTCAAATGTTGCTCTCCTGTCTTATTATCGCATTCTAGTTTTCCTGCAAGCACCAATCCCTGTGCTGGATAGATATTTGGTAATAAGGCACACTTTGCGTGCGTTATACAAGCCTTCGATAGCTCAATCTGGAAGAGCGTGGGACTGTAATGGAAAACCTTGTAATCCCAAGGTCGCTGGTTCGATCCCGGCTCGAAGGACTTTTTCGCTCGAAAGGCCCTCCGCAAAATCGCGAGACTTAAGAGTCAAGACTCGAGAGCCGAGGCCCGAGTACTCAGTGTTATTTCTTTTTTTTTTTCAGTATTTAGCGAGGTGCCAAAGTTGTACAGTGCATAAATTTTCCAAGTTTTGGAGATGATACACTCAAATAAAATAAATACTAACGCGCTCCGAGCTCGAACGACCAATTCGACACCAGATCCGGGTCCCTGACGCTCGAATACTTAATATCAAAACAGACTACGCCAACCCTCAGTCAGATATTTTCTCTGTTGATTTTCCATTATTACTGCTTGGACGCCAATATTCCATGGATTCCAATTGTAGGCCTGGGGAAGTGACCAGTGTGGTGCCGTTACTGTCTTGCGCCGCCTTACGTCGAAGGTTAAGGACCAATCGCGAGCCCTGTAGATTATGAACTAAAATTCGATAGAATAAATCGGCGTTTGAGTACATACGGATAAAGAGTAGATCAGTATAAACCATCTAGATTTGATAAATGGTTAGCTATATACAGAAATGTAACAGACAAGGGGAGGAAACAGACGCATTCCACCATTCGTTGAAAAATACCAAGGTTGGGGATAGGTCGCTTGCCATTGTCAGTAACGTCGCAACTTTTTACCACCTTTCATTAGTGCTTTAATACGGCAAGCAAGATTGCGCACCAAAGATAAAGAAAAAGTAAATTGTTCCGTCTGTCACAAACGACACCAAGACTCGGTTATTCTCTCCTCCTGAGTCTAATTATTGCACTTGAAATTGAATATGTACTTTGGAAGTAGATATCCCAGTCTGTGTAAAGTTAAGACAAATAGAGATACTGTTGGACCATAGATGACGATTGAATATTTCTGTATCTCAGTGGTACATGGGGGATAGTGGTAGGCTTACAGCTTCCACATAATGCAGGTGTCCTGTGCCATGTGTTGAATAATTCTCAAGCAGAATAAGCATAAAATCTGTTTCTCACCAGGCTACTAGCTCTGACAAGAACAATTTAGGGTCGGTGACTGCAATTCTCAAGCATCCAGAACCATATGTTATAATGCCTTTATGTTCGCCTATAGTGACACGGATAGTTGTTACCAACTCCCCCTGCGCAAAAAGTAAAGATTCAGAGTGAACAAACATGTTTCGTGGAAATCAATGAAAAAAAACTGTATACCACAGTCTCGGCTTGGAAAAATAAATCTCCTGTTAGAAATACTGTGCGCAAGAATGCGTGCATATAACTCTCACCGATCCAGAGGAACCATACAAATACCACCACTGGAGACGTCTGTTAGCAGGAAATGAAGAATATATCTTTAAATGGGGAGACACTGACCTTTCCATGTGTTTCGGTACAATGCACATACACGTAGTGTAAATATTGCTGTTACTGGAGGGAGAATACAGATAACACCTCCATTGCAGGGTCTTTCAGTGAACAATATTCAAAAATACGCTGCAGGATGGCCTACAATCCGTGATACCAGGTATAGTCCGAACACCTAAGAATATTTCATAAGCGCAGAACAAACATCATCGATTATCGAGCGTACAGCTGGTTTCAATGAAAATATTGAGCATCAAATATCTATTTAATTCAAAGACTCGATAGGGCTTACCGTTGCTGATGTTAGAGTGGAATTGTGAACTGAATTGGGTAGAGGTGAGATCAGACATAGAGCAATGCGGCACGACGTGGCTTACCAAAACACTGAACACTGAAAATTGACATAAGTAATTCATATTTGAGCTCGCCGGTAGAGGGATGAGACTCGCATACTTACGTTATGTAGACAACAGGGTAGTATCGTGAGATAATGTACAGCACTTTTGGCAGTGTCCAGGCCGCACTGTCTTACAAATAAGATTAAATACCCACTAGAATCGAGAGACACGTACGCCCAAATGTATTTAATTTCATCGCTGAATGAAAGACATCAGGAAATGAGGGAGACCCTTATCTAAAAATATGAACACCTGAAATGCATTACGGATGGTCGTCGACGTTGCGAATAAA